>JAECUM010003665.1:0-153871 GCA_016617855.1 Megalonaias nervosa | reverse complement strand
TAGCTTACAGTAACCAATAACCTGCAAGATCATTTGAGCATTACCAAATAATATATAAATATGCAATTATTATTAACTCACGATAAGCAGTATCATCCTACAGACAAAGGAAATTAATTCAAATAACGATACGAAATTCTACACATTTGAATATTTGGATTAATTCATAAATCCCATTGAAATACTACACATTTGAATATTTGGATTACATCAATCCGCCAATTCTATCAATGAACTAATAACTGTAAAATTAAAGAAATAAATTGCATAACAACTCTAACATATCAACAGATTTCTATGAAACTGAATAAACGATACATAGCATGGATCATAAGCATATCAAATACATTTGCATAAAACCAAACAACAAGATAGAAAATTACATGGAAATTAAAATTGCGTACCTTAATACTGTTTCTTTTCCACACAGTCGTGCGTCCTAGCACTATAGCTTGTTTTTTCTTTCAAGACAGCTATCTGGCCTCTCTACTTGTCAACGAGGAAAAACTCTATTCCCAGGTTTTCCATCGGAGTCTCAAATTCGACTTGTCGCAAGCAAAATTGGACTAATGAATTCTGAGCCAAGTCGCTACCTTTAAATTTCCCATTACTTCCAAAGCGAATGCCTTAATTTTAACTGAACAATCGAAAGCAACTGTTCCTAAATTTTTCCCAAAATAATCATGTCTTTTATCAGTTTTTGACAGCCTAAGATACGACGCAATCAGATTTCCTTTGAAGATCAATTATTTGACATGAGTTCCTCTCCAAATAGATACGGTCGGTAGTTCTAATGTAGTTTTCCAAGATACTGTTACAATGACTGGGTCAATTCCACTGAAGCTTAAATGTAGGCCCTTTTCTGTTTCACAGATGAAACATGGGAAATATCAAAGTGACCTTTCTCAAAGACTTTTTTGGCTTGACTATGATAAAAATTTAATGCACAATTTATTCAACTTTAGGATCCAGAACTTCTTCAAAATTCGATACATTACACTAGGAAAAGTGTACATAAAATTTGTCGAGCCGATTTCGAGAGACATGAAGATAATGAATGAGAGGGGTATAATAAGAACCATGAGTTGTTTAAATCATACGTCCACCTAATGCGCCACAGCATACCTCTTGGAACGATCAGCATCAAATCGGGCAAAGCAGCATATGACAACATCCTGTCTGAGTTCCTTAAGCATCTTGGCCCGAAGGCAAAGGAAAGGCTAGCCGCTCTTTACACCCGGGTTGTAAGGGAAAAGTGTATGCCGACTTTAAGCACCAGGTAAAGATTATTGCGATCCAAAAGCCTGGCAAAGATCCCAACAGTGCGGCGAGATATCGGCCGATCTCCTTGCTTTCAGTCTGTTTTAAGGTACTGGAGCGCCTGCTTCTCCAAAGAATTGGTCCTGACTTGGAGAATATCATAACTGTTTAGCAGGCAGGTTTCAGGTATGACCGTAGCACCTGCGATCAAGTCCTTGCCCTGACTACATTTACTGAAACGGGTTTCAAAGGAACCTTAAAACTGAAGTTTGTTTTTCTGAATCTAACTGCGGCACATGGCACGGTCTGGCATGCAGGGCTGCTGTTGAAAATTTCCAGAGTATTGCCGCGCTGGATAGTTGAGACTATTGAACTGTTCCTTTGCAACGGGCGCTTCAGAGTGCACATCACAGACAGCTGCAGCTTGTGGAGGCATCTGACTAATGGACTCCCACAAGGGTCTGCTTTTTCGCCAAGTTTGTTCAATGTCTATATCAATGACTAGCTGTAATACAGTCGCGCAAATTCATGTATGCAGATGACATTGCTCTCTGGACCCAAAGTCGCGTATTTGCTGAGCTTGAGGGGGTACAGAACAAGGACATGGAGGATATGATTGACTTTTTCAAGAAATGGCGCCTACAGCTAAACGCAACAAAGAAAGTCTCCAGCGTCTTCCACCTTAGCAATGCAAATGCAGCAGCAGAGAGGGTGAACAGACCACTTTGTCGAATTATAACTCATTAAGACAAATTTGGGTCTCAATTATATGGTATATGGTCTCATTTATATATTAATTGAGACAAACCCCGTTCTCTTACACACAGTAATCTGGGTATTGGTCACACCCTCTCTGCTGCTCTGTGTGTTTTGCCTTATTTGTGATTATTATGTCTGAATATGCTAGTTTGTAGGATCCACTAGCTGCTCCAGTTACTGCTGTAATTAAACAGTTACTACATCAATAATGATTGGTGAAGCTCACTCAGTTAGACTAGCTCAAGAGCGATTAGCGGCAATACGAAGATATCTTCCACTTCATAATAGTGTTAAACAACAATTACAGGCGTGTCAACAAACACAAGAAGAATTTGCAGAAGGTGCAGAACAATTATTTAAACTAATTTCTGAACCAACAAAGAAAATCGTCGCAGCAACTGAGGCAACAGAAAAAGCTCTTGAAACATTGCCTGTTGATATTGCTGGACGTCTTCAAGAAGCTCAACCACCATCCGTGCAACCTCCTCAACCATCACCTGAAGAATTGTCACAACCTCTGCCAAAAATTAAAACTAGCATCCCAGATAAATTCACGGAAAAAGGTATTGCCGATATTAAGAATTCAGAAAATCTACTTGATATTGCTGCGCGTGGATATCATACGAGAGATATGTATGTAAAACCCGAATATGTTAAAACTATGAGATCTGCCGATTGGATTAAGCATGTATTTCGCATCTATAAAGGTATTTCGCAGATCAGATCTGAGGAAGATATTGCTGATTTTAATTATTTTTCCAATGCTGTAAATGCGCGTGTTAAATACAAAACACAATTAAGAAAACAAAAAGAAGAAGTGAAACAGCAAGTTGAAAAAACAAAAGTAGAAAAGAAATTAAAATTAAGGAAGAAAAAAACAGTGGAAACAACAGGTGAGAAAGAAGAATTAAAGGATGCCCCGGGTGCCACTGGAAGTGGTATTGATACAGGTACCAGGGGAAGTGGTCTTATTACTCCATGTCCCGGTAACGTCCTTGCCGACGTTGATCGACTAGAAATTCTGATCGGCGGAAAACGAGCCGGTAATAATTCTCCAGAAATCATTAATGAAGCAGCTGCTATTTGTCAGCGATTGTTTACAGGCGGTATCATGGATATTAATGAGTATCGACCCCTCATTAATGAAATCGCCGATGATTATTACAGCGATTAAGCAGTTAGATATAATTATTATAATAAGATGATTATACATAATGATCAACGTGGGCCAACCATGATTAGGGTGATAAATTCGCGATTACCAGTATATAGCGCGGTTTACGGGGATGGACTCGGTGATGTTGTTCAGGGTCTATTTAGAAGGATAGCCCCCAAAGCAATACCGATTGCAAAGCAACTAGGAATGAAAGCTATTGACGTTATTCGTGAAAAAGGTATTGGTGCTGCCGGCGACGTTGCCAGTAAAGCATTCTCTGTAGTCAAGGATAGACTAGCACGATTAGTACGACGAAAACCTCAGCCATCAGTGAAACTGGCCAGCACCGAGGTTATGCCTGCAAATGTTAGTAAAATAATAAATCAAGCCGCAAATCAAAAACTAGCAGAGTTAGCTGATAAAAAAGAAAGAAAAACATGGCAGCAAATCTAATGGCAGGAAGTGGTCTTCGTATTAGACGATGACCAATAACATAAATATGTTTAAACGCATATCTGATACCGCATTTGACATGGATGCGTCAGTTCTCAAGGATGAATCCGTTCGGGATTATCAATATTATTCTTATGACGCACGACAGCCAAATCAGCGTGGAAGAATTGAATTGCAAGTTCAGGATACGAGCAGGTATTTTTTACCCACTGAAGCATTTATTGAAATAGAGGGTGAAATTTTAAAAGCAGATAATACTGAATTTGGAGCCAATGATAGTGTAGGTTTTGTTAATAATGGCATTATGGCGTTGTTCGACAGCGCTACATATATCATCGATGGAAGGCCCATTGAATCAATTCAGAAAGACGTCGACGTTGCCACAACGATATTGGGTCTTGCAAGATACAGTGACGATTATTCAAGATCAGCTGATGTTTACCAAGGACAATTCTGACCATCCTAATAATAACCAGTATGATATAAGACGACCAAGAAACTATGCCAACAATGCCGACGCTGACATTGCCCCGGTGGTTCATGGTGCTAACGCAAATTTCAACTTGGTATTTACAGCACGTTGATCTATATTGCAGGGTGGAAATAGAAGGTTTTAATGTGCAATTCCGCTGTCACACATCTTTGGATTTTGTAGAAATGTCAGAAAGGTTATTTTCGGAGCCAAACATACAGTTGTACTCGTACGACAAGCCACAGACGATGATGCAATATGGCGACCCGCCGGTGATGCTGGTAAAGTAATTCTGACAAGCTTTCATTGTGGATGCCAGTAATGACTCCAGCAATACCTGAAGAAGAACGTTTACTCACTTTTATGGATCAAAGTGGTAAGTTGACGCTATCATGGTTGACTATGACCACGGACTTGATTCAAAGTAACATTAATGGGCTATTCACGTGACAAATAGCATCACAACAAGGAGTGTCAGCTCCCAGACATATATTTGTTGTTCTTCAGGATGCTGCAAGAGTAAATGACAAACTCGGTGTTTCTGAGGTTTCATTGAGAATAAACGGACATCAAGAACCCTCCGAGGATATTTTGTTGAATTTTGAGCAAAATCATGTAGCGCGTGCATATCATCGATTGATGTCGTTTATGGGGCGTGATCAAAATGTTGATACTGGTTTACAAATATCACAGCTAGATTTTACAACGCTGTATCCGATTTATTATTTTTCGCTAACATTTGGATTTGTTTAGGCAGTCCGTCGTTGACATACACTTTCGAGCTCGTGTTACAAAAGGAGATATTGCTAATTACAGAGCAATCGCTGTTATACTCAGTGATAAAACAATGCTGCTTGAAGGTGTTGGTGGACGAATGAAGGTCATTGATACCCCAATAGAAAATATGCAAGCGTTAATTTAGAAGTCAGAAATATATCATAAATGTCATATCATCATGTTAGTGTCAATCTGACTCCTGGTCAGATTAAAAAACTGCAGTCGGTATCAGCGAAAAAATGTGGAGTAAAAATATCACTAGCGCGAGAACAAATCACAGGTGGTTCAAATAAACTACCTCTAACAGGACGCCAGCTCAAACATTTCAATACTGCTAAACAATCAAAGACCGGTATATGACTTAATCTTTCTGCGGGCGCTGTCAAAGACATCGCTAAGACTGGTGGTACATTTCCACTTCTTGCAGCTATTCCAGGAATAATAGCCGCTGAAGCCCCAGCTGTTGCAAAAGCAGCTGCGTTAGGTGCAGTTGGAACAGCTGCTGGAATGGCATTAAAGAAAGCAACAGGAAAAGGAATAAAAAAAAAAAAGGAAAGGGTCTGAGACTTCCAGGAACTCGGTATGGGAGCGGATTAAGAATTCCATGGATTCGTTGATTTTCCCGTTGTCCAATTTTGATTTACTCGATGCTGCTAAGAAACTAAATATAAAAAATTTCAGAGGTGTTTTTATGCGTGATCAATTACCACACAAACCACACAAACCAAACTCGATTGAAACCGGTATCATTAATCTCGATAAAAACTCTGGTCCAGGTACTCATTGGGATGCGTATGAGATTGATAACCAAGAAATATTTATGCTGGAACAATCCGATAAAAAAAATATCCACAGCGTCTTACTGGTGGTGTCTGGAATTTGTAGCTGAAACACCTCAATTAAGTACTTGATATAGTATAATGATAGACGTCCAAAAATACAGACACGATCAAGTACGCATGTGGCAAACTAAACTAAAAAATATCATCGACAATTATATAATAAAAGTAAAAAAATATCGAAGACGCGTAGTTGTCGTCGACGTAATTGTCTATTCAGTTTCTGCGCTCATTGCTGGAACCGGTGTAATATTATCAACAATAACAGCGACTGCGCCTGTAGTTGTAACGATTATCGTTTTATCCGGAACAACTATCGCGGGTATTTTTAGTATTATTGCAAAGAAGATAGATACATGCACGAACACAAAATTACACGAGTATGCGGTAAAATTACATACAGCAACGAAAGCGTATTCCAAACTATCATCGCTGATCTCGTCGTCGTTCAACGATGGCAGAATATCCGATGAAGAATTCAGCGCGATGGTAAAAATCTACAATGAAGTATTTGACGAAAGTATTGAATAAATCAGGGATTTAGAATAATAATAGTATAATAATGACAACGTCGCTGGCTGAGTCCGTGACTATGTCACGGGAATTACTACAGCAAATCGTCACTAATACTGCTCCGGTAAGAACTACAATGATATCAGTGAGTTCAACTAATCCTGAATTCAGTATTAATTTTCCAACTGCATCACCAGCAAAAGAAATTGCATTAGCGCAATTACGAGTTTATTATAGTTGGCCAAATATTAGGTCAAAATCATTCTGTGGACTACAACCAAATAATTCATGAGTATTTGCAAATAAAAACAAACCCAAGGGAACTCCTGATTGGCAAGTAGTCAGTATTCCAACTGGCAATTATCAAATAGAACAGATCAATGAAGAATTCCAAAGAATTTTAAATCTATCACAGGTAAAGAATCAAAGATTGCCGTTACTGTTCATGAACCAACGTCATCGTCTGCGATAGAAATATATTTTCCGGATTATGCTGTGGATATTTATCAGTCTTCAATCAGGACTGTATTAGGTTGGCCTGGAGCTGAACCTGTTTATGCAGGGCCACCAGAACCAAAACGAAATGAGTTTATTACAGAAAAACGAACATTTATGAGGATTCCGAAATATCGAAAGGAATTTCCATGGATGTATTTTAACAGATATATATTTATTAACAATAAGGAAGGAATTCATGATTTAAGAAACGAATTATTTACTCTTGACGATACAAAAAAAAATCTATTAATGTTGAGTTGATTAGATCATTTGCTGCTGCAATCAAATTTGAATTCAACCGAACATACGCTGATATAGAAAAATTGTTTTTGAGTATAATACAACATTATAGCGATGATATAAAACAACAAATTATTGGATTATTTCAGCATATGCTTCAGATTATACTAGACCAAGAATACGTTAACAAAATCATCATTGAAAATATAAAATCTTATGATGATCAAGATTTGTTTTTTAGACACTACGGAAAAACAATTAATTTATATGGTAATAATTTAATAATACCCGATCTTGATTTTCATAAAGGACAAGAACTTTCAAGTTTTATCAATGATTACTTTCCAAAAGTTCTAGAATCATGGAAAAAATAGCCCCACCGCCAAGTATTCTCAGATACAACAACGATTCATACGGTGGAGGTCGTCACATTTTGCCGGGCATCGCCAGTATTACTTCAACGATCGCTGTCAATCTAGTATGTGATGTCATTGATGGCAGCTACCAAGTTGACACTGAAAAATCCAATCAAGCCCAACAAGGATACATTCTGTATTCATTTACCCCTCTAGTACCCCCAGGCTATTTGATTGTATCAGAACCAATAAATGTTGTTTACCTAAAATGTCATAATCCACTCTTATCGCGGATACATTTCAAACTTACTGACCAGACTAGACACTTGTTGGACCTTAGGTCAGAGACGTTAAATATAAATCTGTATGTACGTGCGTAGAAAACACCAAGCAAAAATAAATCTGCCCCCTTAGTCAAGGACTAAGTCAAGGATAAAATATTTCTTTTTATCCCTGATTTTATCAGGGTCAGAAATAAATTATCCTTCTTGTTTAGCTGGTACCACAGTCCGACACCATTGGTTTCGTTGTCAACGTCACTACAGTCACTTCAACCGTAAATAGAGTCACACTCGTCGCTATCTTTCGCCAATGACTCCATCATCGACATAATATCTCTCAACTGTTTTATACGAGCGTGTACAAGTCTTTTTGTTTCGTATTCGTGGGATAATTCTGACCTAACCTTTTCGATGTACCGTGAAAGGGGAACAAATAATTTCACCTGCGTATCTGTAATTGCCGCCAGTGATTGTAACATCGCCTGTTGGATTAACTTTATGAATCTATAATCGGAGGGTAGCGTATATCTATTTTCGGATTTCCAAGATTGTAATGATTCAAAATCACGCATAATTTTTTTCAGGATCAAGTTCGTCAGATATTTTTATACCGTTGTGTTGTAATTGCTTAATAGCAACAATAATAGCACTAATATTTTCATGATTCATTATATAATAAATATTTGTTTAAATAAAAATATATTTCTGAATTAATATAAAAATATTTCTGAATTAATATCTATAAATATAAAAATGTATTTCTGAATTAATATAAAGATATATTTCTGAATAAATGCAAAAATAAACAACAGCTATGATGATCGGTCTACCATTCCACGGGGTCCCTTCATTGCCAGTAAAGCCTTTACTGCTAAGAGTCCTTTCTTTTGTCTTTTTTTTTTTTCATTTGGTTAAGGCACTCTTCATTGGTTAAGGTCTCTCTTATGACCCACAGGTACCTTATGAGGCTTCTTCGTCTGGCGACATTCTTTCTGAATGTCCTTGTGTGGGGTACCCTTCAGTGAGGTCACCTTGACTATGAGCTCACATCATCCTGTTGTCTATTTTAGGGCAGTTCCAATTTTCATGTACACTCCCCACCAAATCAAACCCCGGGGCAAGTGCAAAACACACTCACCACGTTATTTGACGTGGTGGCAGGATGTGTACACAGGGGAACTTCCCCAATTGTATTAGAAAAATTGGCATCCCAGGGCCAAACCACCGACTGTGTCAGTCATGGGAACTGAACTCAGGACATCGAGTATGAGAGTCAGAAGCGCTAACCACTGGACCACCAACTTCAGTATTAAACATACGCTTCAGAAATAATTATATAGTTATCTAGCTTTGACTCAGTCACTGCAGATTCTGTGATCAGTATTATACTATCAGATTCTGCATAAAATCTAAAATAAATCGCGAAAATCTACAATTTTACACATTTTAGCCATTTCTGACCTGGTTGAAAATACTGTATTATCAACCCTTGATTTCATCAAGCCAAAACTATCTAGCAATGATGCATGGATCGATATATTCCAGTTCTATCCGCATGCTACAGTCTAAAAAAAAAATTAAAAAAAATCGATAATGACTATATCGCACACACGACTTATGTGAAATCTGAGAAATCTACTATAGCGCGGTTTGCCGTGATTTTATCACCGTGATTTTATCATGGAATTCAATATCATCTTGACAACGTCAGAGGATAAAATCACGGAATTCAGATTTTTGTGCTTGATCATATGAAATAAGTAGATTTCTCAGACTTCAGTGTTTGAGGGATTAGACACAATATTACTGAATACAAATGAGTGGTCATGTACGCAATAACAAAAAGGAGACAACTGCTTGATTACTCTATCAGCGATGACAGATTTCTCTCCCTTCATTGTATATACCAAAATTTGATCTTTTGCTCGAATTTCTTCGAAAATGCTGATTTGGTTATATTTTCTGCAACACGTTGTACTGAACGCATGCAAATGTCAAAATATTTACCAGCCGCATTCATTGATGGGAAAATTATTTCTTCAACAGTCTCTATATTTGTGGATATTATCACCGGTTCTTCCGAATTTGCAATTCTGGCTTTGTGTAACAATTTGTAAATTTCCTAAAGAATTATTGATTTTATTACCGTCAATATGATCAATTACAAGTCCGTCTTCGATGACCCCATGAAAACATTC
This sequence comes from Megalonaias nervosa, assembly GCA_016617855.1. NCBI lineage: Eukaryota > Metazoa > Mollusca > Bivalvia > Unionida > Unionidae > Megalonaias > Megalonaias nervosa. Next base: position 144,069 of record JAECUM010003665.1, on the reverse strand, counting down.
GAATACAAACCTATGTGAATGATATCTTTCTTTTCCAGCAACTTTTCCGACTGGTTTTTTTAATCTACAGTTTCTGATGACACCATCACGAGACACTTCATAATTTTTAATTATTGGATGTTTCACAAATTCATTTTGCTCCATTTATATAGTAATATTATTTGTCTAAATGATTATTTTGAAAATCTGGCCAGATAGTCTTCAGTGGTTTTTATGGGGGATTCATTATTATATTTCTTATCATAATATCGTTTCAACTCTCTGTATCTTTTACCACCAAACTGTACGCACAACAGTTTTTCCTCGTACACCGACACCGCATCGTAAACACGGTTTCGGTCCTAACTCCCTCTGCGAAAACTTTGCATGTGGATACCACAGAATTCATTTATGCAGGATTTGTTACAAGGAAGAGAAAATCCCTATCATTAACCACTTGCATTTGTTATTTGCTTGTATATATATATATATATATATATATATAATTAAAGTTTAATTGAACATATATTTGTCTTAATGATAACAAGGAGGAATTTGAGAGATTATCCGTAATTGAACCTTCCAGAGCAAGATTCGATCTTGACAAACTACCAAAATCTAAATTTAGTTTTTCGATGCAAGATCTAGTTTTGATAAATAGCGGTATAACTGATCGTATCCGTGAAGCCAAGAAAGAATTTCACAACGATGGTGCGGCTCATACTTGGTCAACATTCAGAATTACTGACAAAAAATACTGCTGTGATAATGTGCGGCGATCATGGTCAACCACAACTTTTTGTTGGGCAGTGGATTACTATGAGGAGATAACTGATGATCATAGAGCTAATGATGAACCCCTGAGAGAATTTAAAAGATTAATCAGACTACAGCCAGATAAAATACAATGCGATATAATGCGTGAAATAATTACGGAAACTACTGTGAATGATTTTTGGAATTTATGGAGACCAAATGATTTAATAGTAGCGAGTAGAAAAATAGTTCGTGATGAATTGCAAGAGAAATTATTTCTGTTACATAAAGAAAAATTTTCAAATCTACCTGTACCATTGTGTTATCGCCCAGCAGATACTCGACGACAGAATGTTGAAGTTGAGATTCCAGGAACAAATGAAAAACAAAATCTTGTATTAAATGATATTGATTTGGTTGTTGTTGATGTTGTTGAGAGCGCGTTGAGCATGGATAAATCGCCGTGGACATTAGGATATGCTATAACGATTCATTCGTCACAAGGACTAACTAGTACTGATACAAATATTTGGATTGTCGATGATAGAATCGAATGGTCAAATTTAGTTTATCTTGCAGTGTCTCGAGTTAAAGGAATATCTCAACTGCACAGGGTTATTATGAATTTTACAGAAAATAATAATCAAACTGCTAGCAATGGCGTAATAAGAAAAAACTATCTGGTTATAAACAATGTGACAAAAAAAAATAAATAATCGCGACTTTGATATCGACGCTGAATTTATTATAACATTAAAACAACGACAGAATAATCATTGTGCAAGTTGTAACTGTAATATGCTATGGGAATATTCGAATAATAATCCACGACAGTTCACCATAGACAGAATTAATAATAGTCTTGGTCACACACGCGAAAATGTGATGCGGACCTGTCTTGAATGTAATCGACGTAGGGGTGCCAGTTTACAAAAGTGAACGCGGTGGTAATTGTGTGTCTTCAGGAATTACTTGTAATTTGTTCACGTACAAATCCACGTTGAGGAGCAGTTGAATCCAGTCTGTAGATTGCAGGTCTACCCGTGGATCTTAGCACGCTAGAAATTGTGTATGTGGTCACACTCCAGATAGGATCAGTTGCTCTTTTTTTTTACCCCCTTCAAGTTCACCAGGTTCATATAAATACCTCACAGTTACATTACCCAGCACTGGTTGAGAGAAAGAGTCATGTCGTTGCCTGACGTTGTCAGGTGGTATATGTTTCTTTGTAATCGCATTAATTGGTTTCATAGAAATTGAACGAGTAATTTCATTATTTAACGCAGCTATCACACTTGGTAATCTTGCAACCCATTCACGAGATCTCTTGAAATTTTGAATTATTTCCTGCGCATACTGATATCCAAATAACCGCTCAGCGAGTGTTCGATTAAATCGTTCAACTATTGCCTGATCACGATGAACTGCGGTGTGTCCTCGTCTGATCTTGACAATATGTTGCTTCATCAGCAATGATACTGTACCAAGAAATTATTTGCCAGGATCAACTTGTAGCAACTGTGGCCATCGCAAAGGTCCTTGTTGATAAATTCGTTCAAACGCAGATGCAACTTCAGATGCTGTTTTAGTTGATAATGGTTCTGCTTCTTTATATCTACTTGCAATGTCAATGACAGTTAACGCGTATTTGTATGTGCGCGATTGACGTCCACGCGTTTTAATAGTATCGTGTGGTAAAAACAAAATATCTGCTTGATGAACCTCATTGGGAGCGCTGACATCAAAATGTGCATACTTGATTTTTTTAGGTGGATGTAGATAGATTTGCCATATTGCCTGTCATGCTAACCACGCTGCAGCAACAGCACGTGAGACTTTGGCTGCTTCAGCAAGTTTACTAATAGCTGCTCTGCCTCTCCAATATCCTTTTGGGCTATAATAAACAGATTCCATTATAATAGTTATATAATTAATTACCAGCCCCTAGCATTAGTTTACCCTTCACAGCAGATTTCACTAGAAAACTAGCAAGTTTTTCTCTGAGAGATGTATCAGGTATAGAATTTAACGCATGAATCAACTTCACATCTGCAAGATGCCGTTGTTGTAAATCTTTGTTTTTATACGCAACATCATGAACATGACACGCTTGATCAATCTTATTTATTGGATACTCTCCTGGTCTTGGTTGATCTCGTTTGTCAAGTCGGATATCAAGTTGAGTTCCAGGACCACAATAATTGTATCTGAGTATATGTTTTTCTCCGGGATACTTCGCCCATGGAGCCCCTGGTAATTTTTCCAATGAAGTAGTGACATCACCACCTGTTTTCGTTGACTTGTCCGTGATTTTTTCACAGGAGATAAATCTGTATTTGTTTGTACCACAATTTTCACACTTGCCTGTTAGTGCACGCTTTTTATATTTTGTTATTATTGTTGTTAATCCACTGGTCCCACCAATGGTGGGGTTGAATGCCTTGCATCGAACACAATATAGATTCATATTTTTTATTATTATGGATATAATTGACTTCTCAGCGACACGAAAACAAGAGCCAGTCAAACATCACCCAGCGCTACCGAATTCTATCAGGATGATAATAATTGGGCCATCTGAAAGTGGTAAGATGCAATTATTGCTTAATCTGATAATGAGATGGCTCAAGTGGGATAAGTTATATTTAGTGGCACCACCTGTATGATGATCAATGATGCTATGAAGTACTTAAAGATTTTAATGAAAATGCAAAGTTGCTGGATGAAGACGGTAATGATATTATTGATTTTATTACCAGTATTGATGAAGTGCCATCTGTAGATGACCTTGATGGACTTATTAATAGTTTAGTAGTGTACGATGATATTATGCTGGACAAACAATCAAATCCAGCTCGGATATTTTCTCGAGGTAGACATAAAAATACAGATATGATTTATGTTACTCAAAGATATATGCAAATACCTAATCAGAGACAACTGCAATATTTTAGTTGTGTTTAATGGAGTCGATAATCATACACTGCAAAATATTTATTATACTTGGTGTTCAGGGGACATGGATATGATTAAGTTCAAAAACTTTTTTCAAAAGCACAAGCTACCCTATTTGGGTTTATAACAATAAATTTACATGATCCTAGGTCGAGATATCGTAACAGACTTGATAAAATATTTGGTTAATTACAGCAGCAGAAAGGGTGAGACAAAGATCGTGTGGCCAACTCAGAAAAATAATTCATTTACATTTATCGTCGACGCTTTTCGACACTTTTGCAAAAAAAAACTTATTTTTGACATTTCGGTCTTTTTCGATCCCTTGGCCTGTTCAGCCTCTATTGTGTGGCCAATTCAGAAAAATAATTAATTTACATTTATTTGTCGACGCTTTTTCGACACTTTTGTTTTGTAAAGACCTTGTTTTTGAGATTTTTGGCATTTTCAATCATTTGTTGGTTCACCCTCTCTGCTGCTAATGCAAACCGTACGCTTTGCATCCTCCTCATTAGGCAGCAAATAAAACACAACCTGATACCAATATACTCGCAACAACCTACTTCGCAAACTGGCTGGCTCAACCTGGGGTGCTAATGCTCAGACACTCAAGACATCAACACTGGCCCTCTGTTATTCAACAGCTGAGTATTGTGCTCCTGTCTGGGTTCGATCATCCCACACTAAGTTAATTGATGTCCAGCTCAACACAACAATGCACATAATCTCTGGAACACTATGTCGTACTCCTTTACCATGGCTGCTGGTACTCAGCAACATTCCTCCTCCACATCTGCATCGCCAGGAAGCAACCACAAAAGTGTTGGCTAAGATCTACGCCAGTGAGAAACTTCCACTGTACACGGACATCACCTCAGATCCAGCAGTCCACTTGACTTCGAGATGCCCAGTCTGGTTAGGTTCGTTGTCGGAGGAAATGACAGCTATTTTGGCATGGAGAGTCGAGTGGTCTTCAACAGATGTTGTAAACCGCACCCTCGTAGCTGAGCCATATGTCTAACCTCCTGGCTTCAACCTTCCACGTCATCTGTGGAACACACTGAACCGCTTTCAGACAGGACAGGGTCATTGTGCAGTCAACCTTGTCCATTAGGGTCAGGCCACTATCTTTTCCTGTTGCTGTGGAGCCCTTCAGATCATGTCACACATTGTGAACAACCGTCCACTGACAAAATTCCTCGGTGGACTGCAGGCTCTGCAACTTGCTGATGATGACATTGTTAAATGGCTGAGCATGCATGCACATGATAATAATAATAATAATAATAATAACAATAATTTTAAACAATATGCTAGGAGTACAGAGACTTCTGTGAAGAACTTTATATTGAAAACTCTGAAGTCCTGCATCCACAGTTGTAGAGATGGGAAGGAAATATATTGATTTACAAAATTCATGCAATTAATTCTGATGCATAAATAGAGTTTGACTTAATCTCCATTTGAAATGGAAGCCTATTGCTTCCACAAAAATTGTTTATAAAAATGACTTTGCAAATAAGTCCTGCTACCTGAGAAGATTTGTATTTTTATGTAGTGGAAACTCTAATTTTATAGTATTTTCCAGGTAATGTGTAAAGAACTCCATCAAATTCTGCAAAAGTAGTATTGATATTAAACTTGTTCATGAACTCACTGTTAGCAAGGAACATGCCATCTTTCATATTACATCATTAAAAACAATAAAGTAAACATTCAGAAAGACTGTGTTATCATTTATCTTTATATATTATTACACCCTAGTGGCACTGATAAAAAAATGTCAGGGTTTGTATACGGATAGTAATTCATGGAAAAACACATGTATCCAAAAAAATGTCAAACTTCTGTCAAACTATGTTGAGTATTTCTTTTCTTAAAAAGAATAATGTTCCTTCAAACTCTTCAAACATGTCTATATGAAATAGTTTCTATGGTGAATGGTTGAGTGAATCGATTAATTTTTAGTCCACATGATCTTAACTGCTTGACAAAAAGATTGGATGTGTGGCATCTTCAGTTAAGAAATACTGTTTGGATATACTGTATGATTTCCTTTGTAAGATCAGGGAGTACCATAAAACTGTGATCAAGCTTGGGCAAAGCTACAGATGCATTTGCTGTGATTTTTCCAAGCATGAACAGATTTCTAAAAGACTAATTACCAAAGTATTTTTAATTGACTTAATTTTCTCCGTATAATTTATGACAGTAGTGTTGCTTTTGTTGAAATCAAATTTAATTCCAATAAGTATAAAACTACCAGAGAAATTTTGTGTAATATTTTTGCTGTTCTTGATTCTTCATCACAACCCCATTTACATCAAGCTATATTACTGGAGTGTTGTCAAAGTTCACCCTAATCCAGAGCAGCAGGAGAAGCTGTCTAGAATATTTAAAGCAGTGTTGAGGAAAGTGTCATAGTCAGCTAATAAGACAGCTTAAAAAGAATAATGTTCCTTCAAACTCTTCAAACATGTCTATATGAAATAGTTTCTATGGTGCTGGCTTATTATGTATTCTGTATTCAGTTAATTTTTTATCATTTATATCTGAACAGCGCTTAATAATTCTAGAGCTATTATGAATATATATGGTGAAACAAGATCACCATTTATGACCCCTTGCTTTATACGGAAAAATTGAGAGCAGTGTCTGTCATTAAAAACACAGCTGGATATATCATAGCTTTCTTAGAATCAAGAAGCATAAAAAGTGCTGGGATGTCATCTTCCAGTGCTTTTTTTGCAATAAAAAATAAGACGTGTACAGTCACTGACATGCCGAATCTTCAAACAAATCGGATTGTGTTTCACTTATTATCTATGGTAATGCCTTCTTTGATCTGTGGGCAATAAATGATAAAACAATTTTAGGTCAACATTTGTCAACATTTGTGTGAGAGAGAGAGAGAGAGAGAGAGAGAGAGAGAGAGATAGAGCGAGAGATAGAGAGAGAGAGAGAGAGATGGGTCACCAATATTTTAGATAAAAACTTGATTTCCTTTCATCAGAATACATACACTAACTCCTTGCTTTTCTGTAACAGACAGACTATTGTTTTGTATGCATAATTTAGGGCTGTATGTAACAGAAAGATGTCAAAAATCACCTTAAGGATAAATTGTTTATTTCTCTACAATACAAAGTGAAAATTCAAGAGACACAGTATTGTGAATTAAATCCCAGATAATCCTAAATGTCACAAGTACAAAAATATAGAATGTTCTGAATGGATTCTAATAGTCTTGAATGTCATGATGTACCATAATAATGCAATCCAGAATGCCTTTGAATGAGGTTTCAAAGTAGTGTGTATCCAAAGTCAACTAGCACTTAGTACACGTAACTTCAATGAATAACTTAAATAAATAATTCATCTTGTATTATACCTGATGACATCTGTAAAATCTGATAACAAATGGATTCCGAAAACTGATCTAAGATTGGAATTAATTATTTGTTTATCAAAACCCTGCTGATTCACATTTCCACTTGACCTAATTGTGAATCATTTTTATGCAAAATTCCAATCAAATTGTAGACAAATCTGCGCCTGAATGTTCCTAACTCAAAAATTATTTCAAAATGTTACTTACAACTTACAATACTGGACAATAGTTACTTATTTAAACATGTTGTTAACAAATGACCATTATCTTAAAGTACAAACAACAATCATGGACAAAAGTTGAGTACACAATATAGATATACATCACAGCCCTAACCAAAATAGGCCCATGGTCAATCAATTAAAATTTATAGAACTCTGCATTAAAACCATCAATGCCAGATGACATACCATTCTTCACACTTTTCAGAGCATATAAACATTGTTGCTGAATAAAGAGATTTATTGAGTCAAACAGGCAATTCAATTGAGTTATTGACTTGGGGATTTGAAGTTGAATAAATGTTTTTGTAAGAGGTTTTATGTACAATTAAAATGCTGTTATGATTTTAAGTTCACTTCTATCATCAAGAATAAACTAAGGTATCAGATTTTCAGTGTAATGTATTTTGTCAAGGTCACAAAAGAATGTTAAATCCTCTCCGACTCCTCCGACAGTTTCCATCTTAATTTTGCACTTAAGACCATGCCTTTAACTTTTTCAAATTTGTTTCCAGAATGACAAGTTCATCAACCCTGTCTTTAAGATTGCAAGTCATACAAACATTTTAATTTAGACTCTTTTTCCCTCTCCATTAACTCTTTTTTCTTACAGAAGAGTAAGAGATAGTTTTTTCATGTGTTATTAGTTTCAAAGTTTCCCAAAACAATTGAACATTTATGTTAAAATTAGTTGTATCATGCTTGTTATTACCATTGTTCATTTTATAATGATCAACAGTAGCAGAGATACAATTTTTAAGGATATCTACAAATTCAAGGTTACTTAAAATACCATTAATAAATTTCCATGTGTCTGATCCTCTTATGTCTTCACTAAATTTAATGGTGAAGGAAACAGGAGAATGCTCAGATTTGTAACAGATCTCAGTATTAAAGCTTGCCAAACTATACTGTCTGACAGCAGGGTTCTACTCACTTCTTAACATCTATAATGTCAAATTCTTCCCTTTATTGAATTTGTTTTTGTGTGCATTCTTATCATGTACATAATTATATCTACAGCATAGTCTAGTGGTTCATTCCAATCCCCTCCAGTTATTATTGATGAATTATCCAAATTCTCTATATGTGCAAAGAGTTGTTTAAAGCATTTTGGATTGTTTTAATTTCATCCATAAATGGCTATTAATATTGCTTTGATTATTTATAACGGCACCTAATATAATGTAAATTCCCTTGGGATCCTTTATTTCTTTCAATACTTGAATGCATTCTTGAACAATATGGCCTCTCCCCATCTTCTGCTTGAATGATTACCAAACCTTGCTACAAAACCCCACTCACTTCTCCAGTAACTATTTTTTGGGCAGAAGAGTATTAATTAATAGGGTTATATCATTCTTGTCCCTACATCTTACGAAAATATCTTTCATTTCAATCTTTTCTGTAAACAATCCTCAACAATTAAAGTTTCCAAAAACTAAATTACTCGTAGATAAGAGGGTGAAATCCAAACTTTATATAGATATTTTGTCAGCATCTCAGCTAACTTGCAATTGAGAAGAATGCTGACAATTATATGACCAAAATGTTCCCCTTCAAACCCACTTCCTGAAAAATAAAACCTTAATGAAAAAAAACAAACTCAATGCAATATCCTAAAAGGATAAACATGATAATATTATCAATAGTAGCTTCTATTTTAATCAATATGACTATAATGACCATAAGGCATAGTAAATAGTCCAAATAGACCTGTATATAAGAAACAAGTTTCAAAAACACTATATGTATTCTATTAATTCAACAGTAAAATGCTGCATTGACAAAACTATTGCCAGCAGGTATTTTGTAACCCTGCACTTCACTACTAGACCTAACTTTTTGAAACTAAAATAAAAATGTGTGACAGCTGAATTATATCAAAGTTTCTTATTCTCATGCTTTATAACAATGTAGATCATAGATTATTGTTTTGTGTCAACTTCAACCAGTAAAAACCCTCCAAAATAGGTATCTTCACTCTGCAAATGTTGCTATCATCAACAGGTTTATTATAGTATGTACACCTATACTATATGCAAGTAATTATAGAAGACAAAAAGTAGTTTATTTCAAGAAACTAGACTAGATATTCAGCAAATAATTGAAAATTAATTCTTATATTTTCCCAGTCTTATCAACCAACTTCAAAACACAGTACAAGCTTGTTCCAATGATAATATGCTTAAAGGTCATTTTAAAACTAACAAAATGTCTCCATAACATTTATTAGATTAGCATTAAAAAAAATTTTAAGGGAATTAACTCTTCATTTGCAGATGCTAGCTTTTCTAATAGTGAATTACACAGTCTCACATCACCTGGCTAATGTGAGTTATATATGATGATGTCATATTATTGTTATCTTAAAACAGCTTGTATTCTAACACAGAAAAACTACTGTATACTGTAAAAAAAGGGGAGTGAAGAAAACAAGGTAAGGGAAGAAGGAAATAATATTGAGAGTCAATTTAATTTGCAAAATTGTGTCTTTAAACTTAGGGCTTATACTGTTTTGCAATACCGATCCCTATTTAAATTTAGAGTCATTACATGGGAAGAGAATAAAATATATATGTATAGATCAATATAATTACATGGTAATGATCCATAAAGATTCTCCACATGTGCAAGAGTATGTCTTCTTAGAAAAAGAAAAAATACACAAATTGATCAGTAAAATCATTTAAAGTTTAGATGTAGTTCAAGGTGTAAAAATGAAGTTACTATATAATTATTTGCATGTCCCATTGATATAATTTTCAGAATTCACTGATGATGCTTGTTGTTTTTCACAAGGAAAACAAAAGTGCCTACTTCTTATAAAATCAGTGTCATTACTGTTCACTCTTCACTTAATATGAGAAAACATTGCTGCAGGAGTTTTCTCCTGAGTTCAGGTATTAAACCTGGCAGTCTGGCATTATCCTGAATCAAAAGCCTTTGGTTGCCCTTCTTTAAACCAGGTCTCGACCTTTCAGTCTGAGAAACCTGACATTAATCGTTGGGTTTGGGCAGGAATCATCACCTCATTTCAGCCCATGTACAGCTTGGTAAAGCATGTTATTGAGGACTCCACCATGCTTCCCAAAATAGGCATTGATTAATATTCTATGACATCAAATCCAAAGTTGTGGATTTCCAATTCTATCTTGAGGAACATTGGTTACACTCAGTCATAACAAGAACTCTTGCCATTCCAAGGGTTCAAAAATCTGAGAGAATCATTGCTCAAATCAAGCATATTAGATCCAGGAATCAATTTTCCTTGATACACTAAATGATGACGTTTTTATCAATAGGGCATGTGAGGATGGTCATTTACAATGTGTAGAGGCAAACATATTTTCCATTGCATTCCTTGGGAATGATTTCTTCCACTTGCTTTTGTAATCCATCACATTTCCAGGAGATCTGTTGTGACTATGGCAGGTATTGTTACTGTGGCTGCTGTTTATTCTTCAGTCATCAAATTCTTGGGGTGGTTAAGAGTTGGTTTAGGTATCTCTACAGCTTTCTGGTGACATTTTTGAAGATATTGCAAAAACTGTCTGTGCTGTTGTGATTTTTCCATTTCTTACAAGTTTGATTAATCCATCAAAGACTGTAACTCTTGTGGTAAATTAGTTGTCTCTGTTATATTAGAATTTGGTGGCAAGTGTGGTGTCTGCTGCTCTTACCAAGAGCAGAGTCTGACATGCACCACTGTGTGTATGGGACCAACATTAATTTTCATCTTTTCATAAAGTTTTGTATTGGTGTTGTCATACAAGAATGAACCATCCACTTTATCTCAAAGAGAATTCATGATTCCGTCTAACAGAGAATCAGCTAATACTCTGAACATGGAATCAGCTACTCCAGTAAACCCTTCTCTTCAAGCAAGCACGTTTTTCTTTTGGGTCACAGGAATTTTCTTTTTCACTGTTTCAAACTACGTGATGATGCTGTGCTGAATGATGTTCCATGCTTTTGTCAATGGAATGGTTCCTTTCAACACATTCCAATAACATTCTTATATGGTGATTTCTTTGGAAGTATTATTAATGATGACTTTGCATTGCTGCTTTTGCTTTGTTCCTCACTAAAACCATATAAAAATGATTGTCTAAAGAAGGGGCTATTGAATTTTTTCATTATACAAGTCTTCTGATGATGACAAAGCCATGAGATCTTTGACATGATATCTTCTCAAGATTACTGATGCAAAAATGACAAAACATTTTCTTCCATATATGTAGTTATGTCCACTTTTTGTCAGGATAATGAATGAGCTTTACGTTGGCGTTAAGACAAGATAGAGAAGAACTTTGCAACATACTAAATTGAGTGAATTCTTGTTTTAACTGATCCATTAAACTCTGTAACATTCCTGTTCTATTTTGCACATTTTTCTTGGGCTGTCCACTTTTTTGCAGCAAGAAGACAGAAGACTTGGTGTAGCTTTATAACTGGCATCCATTTATGTGGCATCTGCATCAGATTTTGGAAACATGTTTCTTAAATCACATTTTGCTGGCATCAATAAAACTGGAGTAAATATGCTGCTTGTTGATGCTGCTTCTGAAACTTCATCTTCTTTGTTTTCTTGTTGTTGTAGCAATACCTATCTTCACCCCCCTGAAGAGAGAGTTCATCTTTCAGTTAGATTTATATCTTTTCTATCCTGAAGTAAACTGGATTTTTTTCTTTTTTTTCAGATGTGAACAATACTTTTACACCATGAACAAAATAGTGTTAAATAACTGCTGTTGCAGTGGGTTTTCAATTACCCTGTAACCCTCAGTAGAGCAGGAAAATACTTTTGACTATAGTGTGACAGTAAATGTTGTGAAAAAAAGGAAGTTATGTATTATTTAAACCGAATGAGAGTAAGAACTTTGGGATGAAAACATTGTATAAATTAGAGAAATAAAGAATCTTATGAAAATACACATACATGTACTTTCTTTCATATTTCACTTTTATGCTAATGTGCATTCTGAAAACATGTATGACACTACCTTGCAATTACAATGATGTACTAGTTACTAGGGAGATCACTTTTCATCTTTCTCTTTGGTTTTGGTTTTTCTTTTGCTATCACACTGGGATCTCACCATAGGAGTGAATGAAAAATGCCACCAGGTTCCACTGACTGATAAGATCTTTAAATATTGCTCCTACAACTACACACAACTTAAAAATTTTGATAAATATAGAAACATACAAAAATGTAACCTAACTGTGAATCAGTCTTTTTTCCACATTCTCCATACTCAGTCAAAAACCTATCAAAATCTGTAAATGTATTAGTCATTTCTTCCTTGACTTCAAAATGTCTGGACATAGAATGATGCACAAAAACAGTTAATGATTAAATATTCGTTTCAGTCTTAGGCCAAGAAAAAATGTTTACTGCTGTTCTTGATATCATCAGTGTTGCTCCTGTTTACTTATTAATCTGGACCTTATTTGCATGAACTGCACATCTCCTCAAACACTAATTGGGTTTCAAAATTCTACAATGAAGTTCAATAAAAACACACAAGTATGAGAGACAATTAATCTTTCATTAAGTACTGTCAGATCCAGGCCTATGTTGTTCGACTGAAATAAAATGTATCACAGAATAAATGGAGGAGTCCTTCATATCTGACTCTGAAGGGCATGCATCATACAGCATTAAGATTTATCAACAAATATTGTTTTGTATATCTTTATAAAATATTTAAAATATTTTATTATTATTATTTAAAATATAAAATACTAAGCCAATATTTCCATAAATCTTATCATGCATACTTCTCTGTTGTCTGATACTCCTACGTACAAGTACACCTTGAAACACCTGTATATATTCTAAGTACAATTGGAAATACCAACTCCATCAATATATAACTAGCAAAATAGTGCTGGAAATCAGTCAGATTATTTCATAATCAATAATCAGTTCCACTTAACTGACTGATAATCGATTATAATCAGTTACTAAAAGCAAATTTTAATTTTCATTTGTTATACAGTTATATCTTTGATCAAGAGTTCAAAAAGTTGATTGCAGTACAGGAGTAATCTCTTTTAATGACATGTATACTTTAACCTGATAAAAATATCACATTTGTTTTCTATTGTATTGTGTTATATTTGTCATACAACTGTGTTAAGTGAAAACAACTCTTTATGGCTGATAGTCTTACATAACTGAAATACTCTTGCAATCCCCAAAAATCCCTTCATCCATTTGTGATGTGTCTATAATTTAAAGTATAGAAGAACATGATTTTCTTGTTTGTCATTATTTACAAATACTACAAAGGATTTTACATTTGAAATGAAACAAATCATCAAAATGACTTTAAATTTATCAACTCAACAGTTTAACAGCTTGATCATGTAATCATGACTATATGTTCCTAATTATGAAAGTCTGCACCTACAAACTATAGTATGTTGTTATATTTGTAAGTTGTGAGGGATATAAATAATTCAGATCAATTTTAGTGGATTGGAAGCCCTATTTAGCTTACCATTTATACAGTAGTTTTACTAACCTTTGTTTTTTGCAGGGAACAAAAATGATGTAGACTCCCCTTACACACAATCAATTATGGAGTTTCACAATCGCTTATCTTATTGGTTTGCTCAACCAACTGATGATTGATTATAATTGATAATCGGAACAACACTATAGCAAACAGCTGTGAACAACATAAACCAAGATCTGCAGCTGGCTACTCTGGGAGCAAGGTCTAATCTGTTTACAATACTGGAATAAACAAATGATCAGTGTGGATTGAGATCTTCCAATGCATTATGCAGTGGAAAATCTGTGCCTATTCTCTTTACAGCTATATGTCCATTCTACTAGAGAAAATACTGTAAAGACAAAGTTCGTTATCTAATATTCAGAAATAACAGAAATGATACAAAAAAGATATGCATTTTCAAGTTTTTTTGAGATTTTCTTTTGTAAGTTCAGGAGAGAAAATTCTTAATTCCTTTTTAAAATAAAGTACAACAATGAATTTAAAGAACCTGAAATTTGCATATTATTAATTATTACATAAACACTTTATTATATACTTAAATGTGAAATATTGAAACTTGTTGGAAAATATAAAATTTCCCATCATGCCATGCAATGCTTGATTGTGTGTGCCTATAGAAGTTATACCTGCAGCAGCAAAATGAGCACTTTGCGAGCTAGGACAAATAAAAAGAAACTGCATTACATTTCAGATATGTAAATTAATTTTTACTTAGGAAATCTGACTTGACTCCATTCAGATTAATATGAAGTTATCTCCCCTTACTTCACTGATAACACTGACAAACCAATTGTAATGCATTGCTGAATCGGGCTTTTTTTTTTTTGTGGTCAGATATGATCAAAAACTTTACAAAATGTCAAAAATGTAGCTGTGACAATTTAGGTCATCCCAATCCTACAGCTCTCTTAACTCAATGATATTCATTTGATCAGCATATGAAAGTAAGATGAATTTATGAAAAGGGAGGTGGGGTGTCATGTGGAAGCATGAGTTTAATCATGCAAGCTTCGACTCAGGAGCAAGACTGGTGTGTAATAAAAAGACTTAAATGCAGGATGCATTTCATCTTGTGGTACCAAATACGATACATTTTAACTCATGGCTTTGCTACTTGTTAAAATATTGTTTTTTAGTACCACACAAAGAAATATATCCAGCATTTACACAGGAAAAGAAAATATCCTCTGTGTATATCATACATCAGCATGGATAAACCTGAAAGCTCATGCTAAAGGAAACATATATCTTCCATGTCTTCAGGAGGCAAATATGTGTCTATAATCCAACATCAACACATAAAATGTACAAAATATGATGTAAACTGCTTATGAGGCATGAATTCAACACAAATGTAATTAACATTTAAGTTTCAATGGAAATGGTGTTCTGAATAAAAATGCAGACTAAAAGGGCATACAAGTACTTTCATGGTTGACACTGAAATGACAATGTTCAATAGCATTTAGTCAGGTATTCTGGTAACCCTTGCTAAAAGATCTTCATGCTGGAATGAGACCCATCAGTTATTACTAAATTATAGAAAATTTTTAGTTCGTCTCTCATTAAAAGAATGTAGTCCAGTTCTGTTGATCAGTTTTGAATAAAAGTCATTTCAAGGGAAAATTTGGCCTTCAAACTTAGTTTCACTAAATTAATCCTCATTAAATTCTAAACTATTGTGCCAATTTGCAAATTTGTGGTTAATCAAATAATCAAGATATAGGTGGTCTCTGGGTGACTGAGTGGTCTAAAGTACTCGCTTTTATCTGCATGGATTCAAGTCTTTGGTTCAGCCTATGTTGGTACGTGAGAAAGCTTGCCAGTAACTTCCTATGGGTTGGTGGTTATTCCCAAGGCTTTCACTGATTCTTCTTCCACTAGTTATACTAGATGCCAGTTAGTCTATCGAGTGCTGAAAAATGGTGTTAAACCTACAACAACAACAACAAGAAATAGACCAAAATATAATCATCAAAGGTCTGCATCATGCTTGCCCTCTCCAGGTGCCCAGCATGTAGATGTTTTTATTCGTATCTATTTGTATGTGCTTTCCTCAGATTCAATATATATTGTAGCATTCACTAACTTTATACACACTATATTTATTAATTACAATGTATAATAATTCTAAACTTTATAAGTGGTAAATCGATTCTTCTTTACATACCATACATACTCAATTTTAAGTCATCAAATTGCAAACAACAAAGATCCTGATCTGCTGTAGTATAATGCTCCTGCAAGTCAGGGTCTATGTTGTTTGTTCTACTGATTACTCCTAACAAACTGCACAGACCCAGGTCTGCATGCAAATATGCAAT
The DNA here is from genome assembly GCA_016617855.1 of Megalonaias nervosa. NCBI lineage: Eukaryota > Metazoa > Mollusca > Bivalvia > Unionida > Unionidae > Megalonaias > Megalonaias nervosa. The sequence continues at coordinate 127,910 of JAECUM010003665.1, read as the reverse complement.
GGCAGATCTGGGTCTGTGCAGTCTGCAGTTGGATTCAACTTATAAGTGAGTATATAAATATAATTTATACAAAATCTAGACAAGAACTTTTCTGATTCTAAATCTTGTAAATGTTGACGATTGGTTAAAAACAAGCAAAACATGTGAAAACAAATTCATTTATGCATGAAAAATATACAAATACAATTAATATTGTTATTGTATTTGTTTTATTTGTTAAATTGAGGTGGCCTGATTGCATTTCACAACCTGGTGAATAAATTTACCAAAAATTTCATGTGTTATTTGACATGGTTAACTTGTCATGGTACATCCACACATCATGTGGCAGGCTTTATTTTTAATGACTGAATGCACATGAATTGGAAGAGATTGGTAGATAACAGTTTCTCATTCTTAAGATCATTTCTGTCATTTTATAAAACCACATATCTGAAAACTGGTGGAATAATTATGTTCAAATGTTGAGTAAATACTATATTTTAGCCCTGACTTTCTCTTTAAAAATATTTAAATTTTTAGCAACAGAGATATTTCTGGTTGCAGACTGGCATCACTAAAATAAATCAGAATGGTTTTACTCAGGAAAAAAGCTGTCCAATTTAGTCAACTTCGGTTGAGCTATCCATGAATAGAAGTGGTTAACAAAGACATTCTAGTTTTTAGTAATGTTCAGGAGCATTGTCAGATTAAGGCCTTCCAGGGCCCTAAGTACTGAAAATATTATGGTGCCCCCCTACTTACAAAATATGAAACTCAAAAAAATCCATTAAAAGCTAAAAAGGTGGAAAATACCAGTGTTGCCATCATTCCAAATCAAAATACTTGTACATGCAGATCGAAATTCATTCAATTTTATCATCAACAGTTAATTTTTAATTTTTTCTGGTGCGCCTGTTGGGCTGGTACTCTAAAAACATGCTTAGTGTGCTTAATGAGCAATCCAGCCCTTTTCAGGAGCCATACTGAATGTCAGGCATCATTCGTACAATCTGGACAATGTCAAACCTTAATGCCACGATTTTCTGCATCAAATTTGGTCAAATATTTATGGTTCCATGCCATATGGGTTTTTCCCCCTTCAACAATACGTGTCAGCTTTTGGGTTGAAACTTCTATGGTACCATTAATGAATGAAATAGTAATTTATGAAGTTTTCAGATTGATCTACTGTGACACAGTAAATCTGTCCTAGAAATTGGAGAGTGACACAAAAAGGCAGTACTAGCCAAATCACACTGAAAAGTTTGTAAAATTTGGTGTATGTACATGTATATGGAACAAGAGTCCCTCAAAGTGACTGTCTTTTGGGACAATTTCCAGAAATTCAAGATTAAGACCATTTCTTCTTTATAACTGTCAAGAGCTGATCCATCTCTTATATTTTTGATTGCCAAGATTTTCAATAAAATTAGCTACTGTGGCAGTCATATTGGATGTAAGATTTCAACCATTTTCAATTCAGCAAAACCTAGGCATCATTTGAAGACTTTTGGTGAAAATCCCATGTTGATGTGTTAAACCATCCTTGTGACAAAAATATGTTCATTGTGACAGCCATATTCAAGATCAGATCAGCACTACCAGTATTTTCATTCTGGACCAATAAAATATCAAAATTAGTCTTTTGGTGAAAACCCAATTTCAATATCTCATTCCATTTAGGAGAAGTAGCAGTAGCAAAATTGTTAAGATGGCTGCCATGGTCGCCATACTGGATGTCAGATAAGTACCAGTTTCATTTAGTACCATCAGATATTATAAGAAGCCTTCTGGTGAAAGGCAATGTTGATATGGCTTTTCACCTAGGAACAGTGACAAGATTTTGAAGATGATGGCTGTGTGGGACATCAACTTCTTCATCAATGTAAGAGCAGTGAAGTCCTTTTGCTACTTGACTTTGATGTATATTCCAAATTCATCTCACACTCAGGCTGTATAATAAAACTTAGCACTAAGAATCATCTCCAGTATCATCCCCATTCCACAGGATCAGTATTTTGAAAGTCCTCAAACTTAGGAGGAAGCAGGGATGGTGGAATATTAGGAATATTTCTTAGAGCTTCAGGTAAGCTATACTGAGGTACTTCTTCCTCTTTCACAGAGCTAACTGTCTTGCATTTCTTTGCCAACCAGTCATTAAGAGTTAACTGTTTCTGGTCTGTATCCTCCTGAGTCTTTCTTTCAGCTACTTCATTTTCCTCCTGAACTGAAAATATTGCCAAAGACCCATGGTTATTTAAATTATTGAAATTATCCCAACAATCACTCAAATCTTAATACAAAGAAAACCATTTATAACAATAATTGTTAGCAAGCTGGAGCTAACAAGAAATCTGTGGCATAAGAATGTTTCAATAATCATAGAATGCATGTCATTGTGACAAATTTGTTTTTGTGTGAGATAGGTTCATCCTCAGATGGATCTACCCTACATGCTTAGTACTGAAATCTAAGCAAAGACACTATCTCTAAGTAATGTCTGATATCCTGGTAAAAGGTCAAAGTGATCTAGTTCTGAAGTGTAAAATCTTTCATTCTAAAATACACTTTAGTGGAAGATTGGTACCAATAAGTAAAGACATATTAGAAGTTTAGCTCACACATATTAGAAACCAACTGAAATCCTGTAAAGAAGGTCAAAGTTACCCAATTTTGATGTGTGTCACATGCTCAAGAAACAGCACAAAGTCCAAGTTTGGATATTAGCAGAGGTAGATGTAAAAGTCTTTCAACCCAGAAAGGGAACATGGACACAATTATTAAGAAATCAGAAATAAATGTTGGAATGTTGGTCACAGTGACTAAGTTTTTCTGTCCATTCTAAGATGCGCTCAGTGTATGTTTGTTAGCAATATGTAAAAAGGTACAAGAATGACATAAAAATATTACCAATTTTTAATTACTCCTGAAACATAGGTCAATGTGACCCAGTTTTGTGCAAAACATGTTCATCCCAAAAAGCACAAATGGTATAAGTTTATGACAAAAGGTGTAAAGGTCTAGAAGAAATGCATCAGACAGGATTCATACATCTGTTTGAAGTAATTTTGAATCAATCCTGGAGTGTAGGTCACAGTGGCCCAGTTTTAGTGCATGACACACATGTATGCCTAAAATGCACCTTTATTGCAATTTTGGTGGCAATGGGTGAAGAAACATTGGAATCATAACCTAAATACAATTTTTAATCAATCTGTAATCAATCCTTAAAACTAGGTCATAGTGATCCAGTTTGGTGCATATTGCATGCTCATCCCAATATATACCCACTTTGCAAGTTTGATGCCAATTAACAGTTAACCATGTCAATCAAGCTTCCTTAGTCATTTGTCTTTTTTTAAACGAGAGAAATGATACTTGAATGATTTTTCTTCTCCTCAACTGTTATATCAAGGTTCTAACTTTTGAATTTATTGGTTACATTTTTCAAAGTTTGTTTATTCACATAAAAATTTTGGTCAGTAATTCTTTCAAGCATTTTTTTAATATTTCATGTGAGCAGACACATGAATGAATATATATCCACACAAATAAATCAATTAAACATTGAATTACAGAAATACTTATATTAATTATTCGATCAATAAATACAAGTCTGTTCAGTACACTCTGCGACCATAAAATTTTTCAATGAAATGATGACTTAAGAGTATTAACCATTTTGCCTATCGAAATTTATTTTACTCATAAATCTTTCGCAATAATGCACATCAATTTTGCTGCAAAAGGAAAATCAATTTTGCTGCAAAAGGAAACAAAAATACTCTCACATTCATCACAACTGAATTTAGGCATGTTTCAACATGGTCATTTTTAGTGATGCCATTCATTACACTGCAAGTTGTTTATTGCACAAAATTATAAAGCAAAAAAAAAAAACGAATGGTGAGCAATTTGTTCATTTACATATATCCCCACCTCTTGCACCTATCCAATGATGGAGATGACTCTATGATAACAAATAGTACAGAACTCTTCTGACAATAGTACAAGTACAATGACTGGTCAACATGCATGTCTTCTGACGATGACCATAATATGTACAAAATTTCACAAAAATACATTAAAACTGTTTGAGTTGTTGCATTCACAAAGTTGTCATCCATTCATCTGGCTGCAGGTAACAAGGGCAATAACTCTTACAAAAAAAACATGGGAGCATAAAGATTTTGTCAGTATGTGCATCTTTACATGATGACCATAATACGTACCAGGTTTCAAGTCCAATCCCCACCAAATGAACTGCAGATTTATTTTTTCTAATGGGGGGGGTGAAACAATTTTAATTATGTAATACCTACCTGTATTATTACACTGCTTTCACTTTTTCTGGCATGGGGTTCTCATCCAAGGTGGATTTACCATGAACATTTGTCTGCATAATTAATATCTCCATTGTGAACAAATGCACCCAGAAAGTTTAATGCTGGTTGAAAGTGGTCTAGGCAAACCAGGCTGCAGTGTTAATAAAGAACACTTTCATGATAAAATTTCTATGTTTTCTTTTACATGCAACGATTTCTAATTGCATGTTTCTAGTGTTTTTCGTATTCTTTTTAAAGCTAAGTCAGTCTGTTAACTGTGTACATTTGCTGCTGTTGGTGAAAAATGTAAACAGTACCGGCTGTAAATGGCATAATTACTTTAATTTTTGTAAACTCTGAGCCAGTTCACAAACTGTAGCAAATGACATAATACTTCTATTAACAAAATCAACTGATTAAAACTCAACATGTCATTGCAAGAAATGCATCTACAACCACGACCCATATTTTAATAACGTATACAAACAGCCGACTGGACAGAGTTCTAATATCAAGATTTGGTCATAATGTAATGATTGTCTCTGACAGAATATACCACCAAGATTAGGTTAAATATATCTGTACATATTATTCTATTGCTGAAAATCAGAAAAATAATAATCCATATTTACCTTTAAAAATGTCTGAACCAATCGTGACATTACAATACCAAATATGCCAATGACTGCCCTAAACATGCAAATAAACCTAATCACTTAGACAGGTTCAGAAGTTTAATTATGAAGTACTATTATCTGTAATGCTACTATAGGTATGAAGACTGACCATGTCCAATATGAGGTTATCAAGAAAAAATTTGCCTGCTATTGAATAAAACTCAGCTGACAAGACCTTGTGAAACCTGCAAGTCTTTGATGTTGACCACTTTCTCAAAGATAAATGTCAACAAAGTTTCAGCTTACTGAAAATGGGAAAACAAAATAACTCAGACAGGCATTTAAACTTATATCACTCAATTTACTTTACTAAGAATGTAAACTGTCTATATCAACTTCTCATGTCTATCACATTGAGTGAAAATAAGTTGCAGAACATGTCAGTTGTTATAAATGCTGCCTGCTGACAAGATGTTCAGTTGATCAATTGAAAATATGGATGTTCAAAGCAGTTTTACAGTCTAATGTTTACCTATACAATCACACATTTCCCAGTAGAGGAAAAATGTTCCGAAGTTTATGTTCCAACTTAAATGTCTCATTTTTGCCAGCATAAAAAAAAAACACTTCTTACCCAGAAAATGTTGCACTGCTAAAATGTATCACAACAGCTGAAGATATGCTGTCCAGAAAATTAGAGGATATAAATATTTGGGTCAATAATGGTACTCCCTCTTCATCTTAATCTATTATTCACTTAGCAAACCTGTGTCTTTATTTCAAATTAATTTCAATAAGTCTCAAGTTTTGTGATTTGTTAGACAACATGTAAAATGGGGGCAAATTCATGAACCATGGCAGATGTAATGCTATTTGGAGCCTGATAATGTTTACACTATACAAGCTGTGTACATACCTTTATAAGGATTTTGGGAATATATGTTTATTAACATTCAAAGAGAATGATCAGATATGTCCTTTTCTGAGCTATGAGATTCAAATTGAATAGGGGGCGCTCACCAGTTATTATGTACTTTTGAGAGAGTGATGTATGTAAGGTGAAGTTATTTTCATTTAAAACATGCACAGTGGAGAGAATGTTGGCATACCTCTATGCTACTTTGATGTAATGTGGCTTATATTTCTTTGGATATTGTAATTTTGGAAACTGTAAATGATCTTTGCACACTGCTAACTAAAATGACTGCTCCCTTGTGCTCCAAAAATCAGCCTGAATTTGTCTAAAGTACACTATCCTTAGCAGCTATTAAAATAGGGAAAATGAATTTTTTCCAGACTCAACAATACCAGCTTCTGAAAGTGCATTGAATGAATTACCAAATATATCAAATGTAAAAAAAAGTTATCAACTCTTTATTTTGCAATTTAACTCTGAAGTTCAGGAAGTGAAAATGACCAAGTGGAGCTAGCACTTTTTTGAAAGGTGCACATCTGGAGTAAGGCCAAGCTGTATACTCTATAACCCATATTATAACCATCAATCATACACCAAAATAAAGGGAATTAAAGGTTCTTTGAACAATACCTAAGATGTACAAGGTCAGTTTTAAATACCCAGTATAACCAGTGAGGAGACCTGGGAAAATTCTTTTTCTTTAAAATTCTAACCCTATGCAAAATACAAAACTGTACAGCACCACCAAAGAGAGCACGATTTATCTGATGTCAATATATCTTGCTTAAAACAAGGGAAAGAATCCAATTTTCAGGGTATATTTACCACATCAAACTATTGGTCATCTTTTGCTAATTTTAGTAAAGAGAATTCTGGAAAAATGGGCAAGTTTGCAAACTACCCACATATTTTGTTAAATAAACACTAAATTACATACAGATTAATGACTTGGCTTACAAATATTTGAACTTTAAATGTAATGAATCAATATGAAATTTATGACCACAGAAATGTGATTTGTTTCCCTGATTAGATAAAGCCTTTTATTTGCATTATCTTCAGCTTGAAAGTCCTTTGTTTTCTATTATTTTTTTAAATTTATACCAGGTAAATGTTGGGAGAAAATGTTTTCATGACATCTTCTCATGTACTGTCACAATCCCACCTTTGCTGATTGCAAATGCATCTTGGCAGATGCTGTCATCATCTTTATAAACTTTCAAACATTACTTATTTTTTAATTTATCTACATTATATATAGTTGATACTTTTCTGGTTGAGTATCATAAAAGGATTGACTTTGATCTCAAAAGAGACAAAAAGATATGCAGACAGAAAAGTATATCAATTTAAAGGAATGCATTGATTATAGACATACAGACACTCATGTAGATAGGCATGTATATAATTTTCACTCTATGCAATGATTATACAATATTGTCATTATCATCATCATCATCATCATCATCATCAATTCTTAAAATCCTCAAAAGATATTGATTATATATTGGACCTATTAAACAACAGCAAATAAATGTGACCCAAATTATCTACCTTACATTCTAAGCACAGTTGTCAAACTATGTGAATCATGTGATCAGGAAGAGTCAAAACAAGCACTAGAAGAAGATGATGTGAAGGTGTGACACTTATGAATGGAAAACTGTCACTCTTCTGGGTGATTTTGTGGTACTGAGGGGAAAATAAAAAAAAGATACCTAGTAGTAAGCATATGCTATTTAATCCAATTTTTCTTAACAATCTGCTCCAGAGAGGAATTCTTCTGCCATAAAGAAACAATACAGCATGACACAAAATTTGAAATGGGGAGTATATTAACAAAATCAATTTTTTTACAGCCAAAGAAGTCCCAATTATGGATAGAAATTTATCTACAACCATGGCCCATATTATAAAACTTGTGCAGCAGTTTTACATATTTTGCATCTCAACTCATCAGCCATCAAGCAGTTTTATTTACCTTTAAATTATCCTCCACAAAAATATTTGATATTTTGTCAACTATTTTACATAAGACAGCAAATTGTTTGGAATAATGCTTGTGATTAAGGACAGTGTTGGAGCCCCTTTTTAAAATGTACCTATAAAATATATGTACATTTATCTGAACTTACCCTTAACCACACAAATGACACAGAAATGTACAGTACTATACAGCATGAAAATATTGATTTTTTAATGTTTTTTTGCTTTGTCAAATCCATCAACTTACTCTTTTTCAATAGTTCTTGACGTTTTTCTTCTGTCATGTGAGAGAAACGACAGCCTTCCCCATAGTCACATGACCCTGAAAAAAATAACCATATAAAAGCATACAATACAAATGTATATCAGAATATATTGGTCTCACAAAATTCAAGAAATTTATTATTTGACTAAATTTCAAAATTGCAATCTTAAAATATGTAATAAATATTAACATTTTATTCCATATACTTGAACATTTCTCAAAATATAATCACTTTAAAATTTTCTCCTGATGAAGCTTTGCTGAAACTTGAAAACATGTTTTTATTTTCTAGTTCTAACAGAAATAAAAAGCAAATTAAAAAGTTCAACTTTACATTTCTGATATCCCAATTTTACCTCCTTTACTAAAATTTCTTAACACTTATTATTTGAACTCGATATAGATAAATTATTAATTTAAAAACATATGTCAGAAAGGGAAGAGCACTATCACTAACTCAATTAACAAACTATAAAACAAATCTACAAATTCTCTGTGGCGACATACAAGTTACATACCTGGGATGCAATTATTATGGCATTTTATGTGCTTACTATGCTCAAGGGGGTATTTATTTGAAGAAGACAGAAAAATCTGCACAAAATATTTCAGAATTTAGCCTCATTTCAAAGTAAACACAAGTTTTGCAAGACATGCCAAACATTCTGTTTTACTGCAGCATGTAATTCCTAAAAACACTTAAAAATGTAGACCAGAAGACTATTTTTTTGCCCCATATAACCTTTGACCTCTGATGCTCTTCAATTCATAAAGAGCTGGCTTGATCATAATGGTGGTTAGTGTCAAGTCATAAATAGCTGGCTTGATCATAATGGTGGATACAGTGTCAATTCATGAATAGCTGGCTTGATCATAATTGTGATTACAGTGTCAATTCATGAATAGCAGGCTTGATCATAATGGCGGATACAGTGTCAATTCATTTACCAATTCAGCATTTTTCAAGTGAGTTTCAGCTAAAACAATTTTTCTGTTTCAGAATAAGAAAGTACATAATAAGTAAAATCTTGAAAAGATAGAGAGACAGTTGGTGGAGAAAAGTGTTCGTCCAATACCACAATAAATGATAAAATATATTGAGTTTCTTACAAAACGTACATTTTACTTCTTTACAAGAACCATACTCAATGAAATTTGGTGGCACCCTATTGAAATCACACCTGTCCATCTAGCTCTACATAATTTGTTTCCACAAAATTACTTTCTATTAAGAAGGTCTCAAACAGATTCGATTTCAAGCCTTTATGTTTCATCCTTTAGAGGAGTTATGATCCCTAATTTCCCATCCCCCCCCCAATTTCATTTCTGCAGCATAGCTTGATCAAGTCTTGCCGTATGCTGCTTTATATTGATGAGACCTTTAATGATTTCAATTTCCAGTATTCCAGTGTATCATTTACACAAGTTATGACACCATTCTATTGACCTTGGATTCTACAGCATCATTTTTATCAAGGACTGTTGGATTCCAACCAAATTTGGTTGCTGTGGAGCTTTATCCTAAGGAAATGTTGAAAGAGTTCGATTTCGTACATTCAACTATTATCACTGATGGAAGTGATGGCCCCTGGTTATCTGTCCTCCTGACTGGTTTCTATGGCAACACTTTACCAGGGTTTATTGGAAAATAATCAAATCTTGCATGGGCTTTATGATGATGCCTTGAATGAGTTTCCAGGACTCCATGATGTCATTTACCTAAGTTATGCCCTGGATTGCCTGTCCTCCTGGCTCCACTTTCAGCAACATAAGTTTACCATGGTTTTCAGAATTGGTATGGCGCTTTATTGATGAGACCTTGAAAAAATCTTCAACAATCCATGGCATTATTTAAAGGAGTTATCTATAACACCCTCACCCAAACTGCTTGTCAAACTGACTTTGATTTCTGCTGCATTCAGATAGCACCATACATGGGATAAGTTTTTACCGAAGAGACAGCCATGCTTCATTTTAAATTTTACTCCTTGGTTATTTACTGTGGTTTGAAGAATGTTTCCAGTGGCAGAGCAAGAAACTGTTCCACCCTATCCTGCCACCAAAAAAATTATGGGGCCCCCTCACAATAAAAAAAAAAGTTGTATGATGGGAATTGTGGGCTAACACTGGGCCTGGCCAATCTCCCCTCCTTGCAGTTGCATGGGTTGCTGGAGCAGTTTCAATGACACTGAATGCATTATTTCATGTTGTATGCACATGGGATTAACTGAAGGGCAAAAACCCATTTGTGGTAGCCAGGTTTGAGATTAAGTTTTGGCCAACAGTGTGCATGAGTGACTGGCCATTTTCTCCAACCTCTGTTTACGCATTTATGGTAATTTTAATCCGAGTTATTTTGTGGAAAATCGGTTCACTCATGGTCAACTTTTCTTTTCAATGTAGTAATACCTGCGATGCAATTATTGCCAAATTATATGTGGAATTTCTCCAATTTTGATCAGCATGGGTTCTTTATGCAGTTATGAATTTACAGTTTGGGAGATGTTTACATCATTGTGGGAAAGGGAACTGATGTGATTATAAAGAGGTGAATTTCTGAATGAGCAACTTTGCCAAATCCATCTTTTTACTGATTCAGTTTCTCAATTCTCTGCCATATTTGAAAATGCATACATGTCAATGGCTATGAAGTAATAAAGAAAGTCGGTGGTATCTGTGGTGAAAAGGTACGTCATTAACCCAAGCTGTAGCAAAAATCTATTACTGTCGATACTTGCTTAAAAGTTGAATCAAACTCCAAATAACAAAGATCCTGATCTGCCGTAGAATACTGCACCTGCAGATCAGGATCTACGTTTTTGTTCTACTGATCACTGATAACAAACTGCACAAACCCAGATCTGCCAGTGAAAATCAAACCTGATCAAGGTCTTCTTAGTTATTAAGGGGGCACTCACCAGTTATTATGTACTTTAGAGAGAGTGACGTACGTAAGGTGAAGTTGTTTGCATTTAAAACATGCACAGTGGAGAGAATGTTGGCATACCTCTATGCTACTTTGATGTAATGTGGCTGACATTTCTTTGGATATTGTATTTTTGGAAACTGTAAATGATCTTCACACACTGCTAACTAAAATGACTGCTCCCTTGTGCTTCAAAAATCAGACTGAATTTGTCTGAAGTACACTATCCTTAGCAGCTATTAAAATAGCGAATGAATTTTTGCCAGACTCAACAATACCAGCTTCTGAAAGTGCATTGAATGAATTACCAAATATATCAAATGTAAAAAAAAGTTATCAGCTCTTTTTTTTGCAATTTACCTCTGAAGTTCAGGAAGTGAGAATGACCAAGTGGAGCAGCACTTTTTTGAAAGGTGCACATCTGGAGTAAGGCCAAGCTGTATATTCTATAACCCATATTACACCCATCAATCATACACCAAAATAAAGGGAATTAAAGGTTCTTTGAACAATACCGAAGATATACAAGGTCTTTTTTAAATACCCAGTATAACCAGTGAGGAAACCTGGGGAAATTCTTTTTCTTTAAAATTCTAACCCTATGCAAACTACAAAACTGTAGAGTGCCACCTAAGCAAACCTCAAACTGCAAATTTCTATATCAAACAGGGACTATAACTCCTAACCTGGGCAAATTCTATCATTATGCTGTAGCTAGATAGTAATGGAGGGTTCTCCCTCCCCAAGTCCATCTCTATACTTTGTTTTTATGATCATCAAGCACTGTATTAAGTCTCTTTTTTTTACATTCCTTTTGTCCCCTCTTTATCTGCATTTACCATAAAATGGTCCAAGTTCTAAACTGTGTTATAAGGCAAGCAAACATCCCTGTCTTCCCAGCTGTAATCAAAAAGTTCTTACGTAAATGGTACACTCTTGCCCAACCCAAGATGAATCAAAGTAATATGTTACATATCTCATGAACTATTATGCCTACCAGTGTTGTGAAATCTTTTACATGGCATTTTTGTTGCATCTTCTGCCAAAATTGTGCCAGGATCTGAAACAAAAGTAGGAGGATATTTTCATTTCCAATGCTAATATCAGATATATTTCATCATGAGATCAATTAAAACGAACATTTAATTCAGTGGTAAACCAAAAGTTAAAATGTATTGTTGTTTTTGTACCACAATACGAGATATATCTATTATTTACTCAGAAAAATAAAGTTAAAAAAATTCTTAAAATATCCTTAATCAATGCTTAGCAGATCAAACTCACTCATCAGCACAACCCTTCCCCCCTCTCACAACTTTACCGCAAATTCAAAATTGTATTCATATGCCCATTATTAAAATATCAACAATTTACAAAAACAGTACATTTAGGATAACCTAATCCAGGGGATTCAAGCTCAAATCACCACGCAGGGTCATAGACTGGTTATATGGATTAAATATCTCCTAACATGTCTTAACACAAATAATGGCACATTTTTATTAAAGATAAAGATGACAACAGAAATTATTTTCTTGCTGAAGATATTCGACTTGCCATTTACCCACTGTACCCTATTGGTTATGAGTTTGGCATGCTAACCAAATAAAGATGATTCATCCCATGTCTAAACAGAATACATGGACAGATTTTGGAAATATAAAAGTCAATAAATTAAAACCTTAACCATGCATATTTTATATTACTATGACCTTAACCCCAAGGTAACATGGGTGAATGAACATGTCAAAAAATTACTGCACTCACTTCATAATGATTCATCCATGCCCCAAGTCCATCCCCACCATTAGTCCTACAATATAACTCTAATATTTATGTGTTGATCCCCAACACATAAATATCAGGGTCGATGTCTTACATCGTAGGACTACACAACCCCTAGTCCTACAAAGTAAGACGTATCACATGATATTTTTGTTTTGCTGCTACAAATATAAACAACGTGATACATCTCACATTGTAGGAATACTCCACCCCCGGAAAAAGTGGGGTCGGTCACCTTGCTACAACTCAAATTTCTTTCCAAATGTTCGTTTTCCTCGGTTACTAAGTTGGTAACCTCTTTATAAACTATAAATTATAAACGATTCTATTATTATACAATATCAGCAACAAAACAATACGATAACGAGGACTCGAAATCATGTTGGCATTGGAATTATAGGTTACACGTAAGACGCTAAGAAACGATTCATATAACCTCTGAAAGAATCGTAGTGCAGCTTTCTCATTTTATTATGAATAACTCCTCGTAAATGATTTTTTCGGTTCACTGGATTGTCAGCAAATGATTTGTCGCAGTAATCGCAATAATATCGTTTTCCCATGTTGCAACCCTTAAAATTAAAACGTTAATAGAACAGAAAACCAGACAAGACAACTAAAAGACAAATATATAATGCAAATGATATCGGTAGCGGGCCATCTATTTTACAGAAGTGTCGATTAGAACGAACTAAAACTACATAAAGATGAGATACAAAATTTTTTGTATATTACAAACAGCCAGAGAAACAAAAATTATAAGATTCAAACGCATATAAAATACCACAGATAAACTTTCTGCAAGTTTTATTATTAATATTATTATTATCATTATTATTATTATTATTATTATTATTATTATTATTATTATTATTATTATTATTATCATCATCATCATCATCATCATTATTATTATTATTATTATTATTATTATTATTATTATTATTATTATTCATGTTTAAAAAATGTTTAAACGTGTATACACCAAATTGGGATGTATTAATATTCGCAGATATAAGGGAACGGTCAAAATAGGTACTACTATCCATAAATTACTATATTGCCGCATAGGAAAAAGGGTTCGTTTAAAATTATTAAAGATATGAAGAAATAGAAAATAACCGTTTAATTATATTCAATTACTTTCCTCGAATGAACAATATATTTATTATATTGATACATTAAATAAATTAATAAATCAAATAACCAAAAGTCGGAAAAATAAATGAAAAGGTCCCGCTTGGAAAAAGTTCACTATGAACACTGAGTCTTCTTGGGATCTTTCCTTCATTTTTTTTACTGACAATAAACAAATAAACAAATAAACAAATAAACAAATAAATTAATGTACCGTCTCCTCTTATGTCCAGAGACAATTGCATATTGTCTGCTAAATAATGTATTTATTTATTTTATTAATCGTTACATTTAAAAAAATATCATTAGCACTTTTCTGCCTCAATATTAATACAGCATACATGATAAATGGTTGCCGTTGAAAATCTACGAAATACTCCATTTATGGAATACAAAGAGACTATAGGAATTTCAGTAATTAAGGTCTAGTGAAATCAAAGTGTCTCATATCAATGACTCAAGGAAAGACATGTGCTAAATGATGCTGCATAATGCTAAAACTTTATCAGACGATATAGAACTAATTTCAGACACAGTGATTATTCCCATCAAAGATCATTAGTTCAAGAAATAATAATAATAATAATAATAATAATAATAATAATAATAATAATAATAATGAAGCTTATTTAGTGTCGATCAAATGTACATATTGTCACAAGTAATCGTGATGGTTTTCATTACTGATTATTCTCTTTGAGATGTTATTAATACGCTCCATTATATGTTAAAATTTGCCACAATTTCAGCATCAGTATCCTGATGTGTTGTGCTTGGATTTAAACTTTCGTTATACACATGCACGCTGGCAAAGAGGGGTAAGAAGTGGAACGATTTTGTGGGAGTTAAGAATTGATCATTACCTTTAGAGAGTATACATTTAATTAGTGTTAAATCAAATTGTACTATACTGAATTTATCTTCGCTAGCCAAGTTTCCGATGTGATAACCGTATCTACAGTAGATAGGGTTATCGTATCGGAACATTGGCTTGCGAAGATGTACTGAATTGAACATGCAAATTACTTCTAATGTTTCAATACATAATTAACATATTTTCTCAAATCAATGATTTTCTAGCTTATACATACTTGGGTGGGCAGAGACATCGTTCTTGATAAATCTCTTACACAGCTGAGTATACATGGACACATAATAAAATTAAATTCATATTTTATAGCGGCCATATTTCTCATCCCTAATTGGGTAGAAAGTAATTCATAGTTTTCAGGCCTTTTCCCGCAACAGAATGATCTGCTGAACCGCAGTGGCGTCACTAGGGGTGTGCGGGGTGGGGGGTGCGGACAGCACCGGGTGACACCATCAGAGAGGGTGACACCAAAATGACTATATAAAATTTTTGAATTTTTGTGCAGGAAGGAGGTCCATGGGGGTGACACCATGAGTTACCGCACTGGGTGACACCAAGCCTATTGACGCCACTGACTGAACCGAATGTACCATGGAAGTTACATCAACAAATATATCTCATTTTTTTTCTGTCGTTTCTGGAAGCGTATCAGAAATATTAGAATAAAACAATGTGGAGATCTACTTCTTGATCTACCATGGGAGTAAAACATTAAGTCCTAAGTATGCCAAATTATCAGCAGCTTCTAGTACAGTATTTTCATCCTACCATTTTCATAACCTTGATTGTCTACTATCTTATTGGAAAGCTATTTTTGTTTATTCATGTAATAACTTTAAAAAAACAACTATTCTAAAGAGAACAATCATTCGGAATTTCCTCTGCTATTTCTATAAGATCT
Source organism: Megalonaias nervosa (assembly GCA_016617855.1). Lineage (NCBI taxonomy): Eukaryota > Metazoa > Mollusca > Bivalvia > Unionida > Unionidae > Megalonaias > Megalonaias nervosa. The sequence goes on along the minus strand of JAECUM010003665.1, from coordinate 112,199 downwards.
TGAAGTTGCGAATCAGAGAACAATTTTTGGTGTATTACCTCCCTTGCCCGATACTACTTTAACATTCCAAGGAACAAGGCGTTTAGGGTTGTAGTAAAGATCTCTTCAGTACTGCTTATTATTGATATAAAACGATGTGAATACATCCTCAGAATACTCTGCGCCAGATGAAATGTCATTAGAAGTTTTCGACATGTCAATGGGACATTCATAAACAAAGGGTACATTTATTTATTTTTAGTACTGCGTTTGTACGGGAAAATATGAATTTTTAAAAAATTCGTTTGCTTGTTTCAAAGTTTCGTTTGTGACTCAGTGAACTCTTCCACATCATTAACTTTGTCTTATCTACTTTCAAATAGAAGATCATTCACGAACAAATCTAATCAACCAAAAGCGTCTATGACATGATTGCATATGGTTTGTTAATAAGTAGTTCTTAATACACGATACTATTTTTAGACACATGTGTTATGCAGCATGCAGGTGTTCAGTATCGAAAAATACTGCACGATTCTAACAATGTAAATTTAACGGCAAAAAAAATAGCATATAATAATATGCAATATTTCTTCAATCCTTTCGAACTTCTCAGTGGTTTCAGATATATGTCAATTTTTTAAACATCACCAGTGCCATTTATTCTTTATTGTTACTGCACTGTTTAACCATTTTACTTTCAAAGCCATTGTTGCATATATTAATGTTATTATGCAATCCACAAATCTACATCTTTTCTGCGATGTTGCATGATATCATTTTTGATGTTTCAAACAAATTAAACAAAAACCCAACATTTTTATTTTTTTGCATAATATTTTAAAACACAGCTAAACTCCGTCACACTTTAATCCCAGCCAACCTTGTAAACAAATGCACACTATGTTTAATGTCGACATTGTCGATTTCATATATGTTATGTACACGCAAAGATGTAGTTGTTTTCACAATGTGCATGAATTTTCTGAATCCATCTACTCGTGTAACATAAATAAAAATAGTATAGTAATTTTATATGCATAAAAGTAATTATTTCTCTTTTAAGAACGAAAACTCTTTTATCGATACTCTCGCAAGACTAGTCATCTCCGTCCCCGATTTTACTATAAGTCCATTCAGAGTCAAATTTCAGATTAAATTCAACGATTGAAAAAAAATCACGCATCATAAACAAAACAGCACAATATTCATTTATTTATTTATCTTAAAGCGGCAAACATTTTTTCAGGTTACATAGCTATAATGGTGTTTAACACTCAGCTCCTTGCTCTCAGTCCCGTTATATAACCTTATATTTGAAGTATGCCTAAACCAGTCTGAGATCTAATGAATATTCATCTATATGCGGAGGAAATGGCAGACATTGTAGAACACAAAGATATAAACCAGAAACATCATGATAAATAGTGAAATACAAGTTTATGATGCACGCTTTTATTATTTAGGTAATATATTTTGAAATCTCAGCATACTGGCCGATTGCGTTAGTTGTAACTCTGGGAATTTTTGCTAAACAATCTATGATCAATTGTTTAGCGGGGAGAAGGCGAGACGCCAAATTTATAGAGACTTGGTAATCTGGCCGCAGTTTCGCTAAACATCTTAAACGTTCTTCCTCAAATTGAGATTTGTTAGTATTTTTATTGTTTCGTTTGGAATTAAGAGTTTTTTCTCTGAACATGAAGTAAGCATTTAGGATTGAAATGCAGTAACGCTACCCAGCATTGTTCTGAAATTCAAAACTTCGAGATGAACGTGGTCCTCAAACTTCATGTCTCGGTACTTTTCACAATAAAATGATTCACGGGGGTACAGTTTTACAACTAAAGAGTTCTTTTCATCCATTTTATATCTTACTCAATAAAATCCCAGAATGTACAATCTCGTTTTGAGGGGAAAAACATAAAATTTAGTCGAAGCCAGGGCATTATTTGAATCAGAAGTAGCTCATATGATATATTATGCTACAAGTATTCTTTACAATAAAGGGTCCATGGAAACTTGATGTGCCATTAAAATATAATTCAAATTGTTGTCATGGATAATGCTGGTGTTGATGATTATTAATAAGTTTTCTAGTCGTGAAGTAAATTTGAATTTGAAGTTAATACATAAATTCACCTAATTATAGGAAGTTATTTCATATGCTTAACAGCAGTGTCATAAAGAAACATCAATTTATTAATGTATTGTTCTTGCCTGAATTCTCTGCAGAGGCCACAGTTACATGAATCCAATGTCATAATAATACACAAAAATATACTTACTTTGATAAATGAATCAAATAACTAAAATCGTTTTTACATAAAATATTTCTTTATTAGAATAAAACTTTCTCATAATAATCAGTACTGAAATAAAAAAATATGAAAGTGGATTAATTTTCAAAAATAGGTTCTATAACCGGAAAAATCAACTCAATTTCATTGAAATTGCAAAATATACTTTACATTTAATTACAGATCTGTATCCGAGACATAATTTTTACAGGGAAGAATGACTTGTCATATACCCAGCTTGGTTGCTATGCAAATTTTTTAACTTTAATAAATTTTATAGTTAAAATTGTGGAGCTGATTATTTTGTATTTGATAAAAAGTAATGATATGTTTAGCCAGTGATTAAATATAGTTTTAAATGTTTGAATCACATCCACTATCATATGTTCTCCTACATATTGTAAGAGACACCATATGGGGTGGGGGCAACCTTTTTGCCCTGGGATGCATCCAATGTTGTTTCAGTTGGGAATGACCTTGACCTTTGAAAAGAAGGCTGTTTATACAACTTTTATATGCCCACATAAAGCAGTGTTCTCCGCAATCTTCATTTACCAAACTTAAAGGATGGCTTAAAGAGATTCCGTTACACCAGTATATGCCAGTTTTTACTGGTAAAATTGTCCCTGGACCAGGTAAAAATGAGACTATCCATATTCGTGAACTGACAAACTGTAAAATGTGTTTCAGATCTAGAAAAATAACTGTCTCATTATCAAGGTCTGTTGGAAGCCGATCTGTTCTTTTAATGCAGTTGTAGTTCCATATCCCCCCTCTGATTTTGATCTGTGATTGATAACAGCAACTCAGCAGCAGGAGAGCTGGATTGACTCATTGATGAAGTAGGGTGGTGTAATGGAAGATAAGAGATAATTCTGCCTTCCTAGTCTGTTAAATAGACTTCTTACATTTAGGACTGGAGTTTCCACAGTTATCAAATTAATGAAACATAGTATTGAATAGCTGATAAGCCAGTTTTGTCAGACGTTGTTGCTGTCGAAACAATGCCTGACAGTGAAGTCATCAAAGAGATAAACCTACTCTCCTTCCAGTGCTGTTGCAAGTGACTAATTGCTGGCATTCTAAATCATTGCAATTTAAAGCACCAGTATTTCAACTTCATAGATGTTAATCCAAGCTGTTATTTGTTTTCGTTTAAAAGAAATGAATAACCACATGTTTGTTTGCCATGGGACCTGCTTGGTTTGGATTTTGCCACTTTTTATTTATGGGTGACCATAAATCGTGTGGTCTTATGAGCCATGTTGAAGTTTAAATGCTTTCACTTGAACCAAGCCACTAAAACATTTTATGCAGTGCATGTCAAGACCGTGAATATTTACCTAAGTGAACTCTGGACCAAAGCTGTTAACTGTATGTGGATTAAGTTATGTAGTCTGAGTTTCCTATGATCCTTCCCACACCATCTTAGATAGTTTGATGTGTATGTTGGGATATAGGTTCAGAGCCATATGTCAGTGATGGTTTTTTTTTTGGTATCGTTGAGAGGTGCTTTCTGCTTGATGAATCTGGTTTTCTCCAGGTTGCTGCGACAGCGACCAATTTCTGGTCATTGTTCTCTGAATAAATATATTGAGAATGAAGTATGCTTTAGTTCTTTTTACAAATATGTGGTTTTCATTTCATTTCTGATTTATTATACATTAACATTGGAAAGGGTCTTTTAAGCATAGCTGCCAACCCTCATGATTTTGGCGTGAATTTCATGACTTTTTCAGCAATTCACGGATTCACGCTGCATGCAAAAAAATCACAAATTCCCCAATTCTCAATTATTTTAAATCTTTAATAAAATAACAGATTTCCCGTTAAGTGCTAATTGTGATATTGACAGTTGCCGAAACTGTCTGGAATTGCTGGTCACGATATTAGTATAACTATAGCCGATTGATACAGTTGGCCTGGTAGCAAGCATTTTAGCATATTTTAATCTATATGTATAAGAGTAGTTTCGCAAATGCTTTTGAGAGAAACTGGGGCCTAACTGGAATTTTGCTCAGTGCATGCACCGCTAACACTGATTTGAATTACCGTTCGGCATCAATGTTGAAAATGTCTTCACCACCAAGGAAAAAGAAATGTATTGCACAAAAAGTGAAGTTTAGTTTTGAATAAACCAATAATTCGCCATGCATTAAGCCATCAAACACCAATGTACATTATGCTTTTTGCACACAGTGTGCCACATATTTTAGCACTGGGCATGGTGGCAGAGATGTGAGGAAGCACATTGGTAGCAAAAAGCACATAGAGGTTGGGAAAATTAAGAGCTCCAGCAGATTTCAGCTCTGGAATATTTAAAGCCATCAACGGAACACCTGCAAGCTACAACGCTGAAACATTGAGTTTTCTTGTTGAACACAATCTGCCTTTATCAGCTGGATCCCATGCTAAACATTTGTTCCAACAAATATTCCCGGACATGAATTCATGTCAAAATTCACAAATTTTTATCCCTATTTTCACTAATTGCGAGCCTGGAGGGTTGGCAGCTATGGGCTTATTGTTGATATTATGTGACTATTCAACCTCTAATGTCATGGACATGTAGACTGCAAGGTTTGTTTAGTCATGTGACCAACAGTGCAGATGTCGAGTACCAGGTAATATTTCATCAATGCAAATGTTTCGTCTTGACTATCACATACATGCCAACCATTATGTTTTTAGCATAATCATTATGCTTTCTTTTTTGCTGAATTGCATCTTGCATTTGCCTGTATATGGATTAACCTTTTCTGGTAAGTAAAAAAAATTAAATTAAAATAAAGCAAGAAAAGTTGTGCTTGTAATATACTATCATCTCCTTAATTCCACACATCATAATAATTTGAGAAAAAGAACTGCTGTGTAAGAATAGCGTAAGAGCTAATTTTTCCATCATAGAGCTACATGTACTTTACTAATTTTTTATATATAGCAACTGTATATGATCCATTTCCAAGAAAACAGACAGGTTTTGTTAATTTGAAACTTTGCATTGCAGATTCATTATAATGATAATCATAATAAGTTGGTGGACCAGTTTTTACTTTTATAGAATATCGTACATGATATTTACCAAAACAGGCTTTTATGAGTTGACTTGTGGATGAAAATTCTTTGAGCAGATGAATCATTTTAAACTTCAGAATAGATCAGAAAAAGGACAAATCGACATCGCTTTACAAATTTTTAAAGAAGAATATGAGAGTGATGCAATACAGCAGTTGAATTGAGAATGGAATTTGTGTACTTCACGATCATTTGGCAGAAGTTAGACATGTACAGTAGATTAGTTAAAGTGAGTGTTAAATATAAAAATATTTTCAGTATGTTTTGTAATTTTATTCTAGTTATAATCCACATGGATTTTGCCCATTTTTTCCAAGTATTTTGTCTTGCAGTTTTGATTTATGACAGTCTGTTATCAATGTAGCTCCTGTAAAGGTCAGAAAAGCTTTTATTTCATTTTATTTCTCTAAAGTGTCATTTCTGCCTGCTGCATGCAAATGATAAACCATGCATTTTTTATATTTGCTGATTTGTACCAGTAAAATTAGGTCCTGTATTGACTTTTCCAGTCCTTGCCAGTACAAAGTACTGGTAGTTGCTCAACCCTAGTGGAATCTTCAGGCTTACACCTGCAGGAAGAAAGAAGCCTGTCAGTTTTGGGATACAAAAATCAAGGTCACTGGGGCTAAAAGAAGAATAGTTTCTGCATGACAACTTCAGTTCTCTACTAGTACCAACAGTTTTCAAACTCTGTTGATGGCTTGCGTTTGGGTTAGGAAGAACCCTATTGAGTTTGGGGTCAAGTGGTCAAAGGCCTAGGATATGTGTCTGAAGACAGCAACATATTTTCTGCACAGTGACATTAGTTTTATGTTTGCATACGTGAACCAAAATTTGTGGATAACTTGGAGTAGGGAAGAAGCCTATTTCTTCAGCGTCAGGTGGTTTAAGGTGAACATCAATGACTCTGTGCTCAAAGAAAACAAAATTTCAGACAGAGGTATAAGACTTTAAAAAAAAGATAGTTGCCCTGATTGAAATTTCATTTGCTCCTGAGGTTCAAATAATATGAACTGTTATTATATACAGGTGTTGAAACTGCTGGTTTTAAATTTTAAAAAAGAAAATATAATAATGCTTAAAATCAACTTTTTTTCTGTAGTTATTGGCATTTCAGAAAATGTCCTTCAGGAGAAGAAAGTATGTAAGCTTGTTTTCAATCATATTCATTTGATTTGATTTCATTAGAAGTAATGTTTTCTCCAGGTTCTGATATGAAAACCATTACTCAGTACTAAAATAGTTTATTACTTCATCATTGTACTTTTTACTGTTTGGATCAGCAGAGTTGATGTTCATAAGCATTTGAAGTGTGTCCTGCTTTTAAAAAAATTTCTTGATTGTCAGCTCTGATTCCCATCAAATCAAAAGGATACTATTGACTATGATCCCACATTGTTTCACTGATGGTAATACCTGAAACAGTTGTAAGAAAAGGCCTTAAAAGGAAGTCACCACGGTAATTCCTCAGATTATGTTTCAGATGTTAATATAAATTCTGTAGTGATGATGTGAGTGTAAATAACAATTGAAATATCTTGTAAATTATTTAGAGCAGAATCTTTACAACATTAAATAGGACTGTAAATAGCAATATCTCTGGAGTTATGTACATTTATCTGATATTGCATAAATTAGTATCACTTCAACCTTCCAAGCCACCAGTGTACTTGGTACTCGTTTTTCTGCATGGGGAGTTTTGTTATTTTCTACACTCTTTGTCAATCACCATGTGGTCATTTTTAATAAAACAAGAAAATTTTAAACAGTAAAATTACTAAAAGACGGCAGTTTCAAAAGAACGAAAAAAAATTTGGTGGATCCAGTTTTTACAAATTTTACTATATATCTTTGTTTTCCAGGTTTGACGGTTCAAAATCTCATTGCCAGATGGACATTGTCAGATATGTGAACAAGGGACCATCCAGTTTGTAATCAAGAATCAGAGAGTGAAGACATTTTAAGACAACATGGGGTCAGCTGAGATCGGTGGCAAAATTTTCTTGACCACTAATGTTCTTCTGAAGTATGAAAAAGTTAGGATTAGTGTGAAAAAGGACGATAATGACTTGATGGAACACTTTTTCAAGCTGCATTCCAAATGGTCAAAAAATGCTATAACAGTCAAGGAGGAGGTGGCAATGCAGTATCGATCTCTGGAGAAGGCGATGAAGATGGATTCAACTGCCTTAATGGAGCACTTCCTTTCTTTGTTTATTGGGTTTGTAAACATTTACTTTATTTCAGTTAGCTAATTCAGAGAGGTCTGTATGATCAGTGTGACTGCCATTGATGGGGCATACAAAAATACCTCCATCTTGCTTTCTGTTATGTTTTTATTTTTCATGTGATGCCATGAGTTTTATTCCCCACACCTTTGAAAACTAAAGAAACACGTAACCCTTGAATTTCCAAAAAAGCTCTTGGAAAAGGATCAAAAGATGAAAGGTCAAGTTAATTACTATCAAAAAAGACAACCAAGCGGCTTCATTGATCTAAGACATGCGGGTTTAAAATTCACCGGTCGGTTGCTTTAGAAGCCACTAAGAGAAGTCCACTGTCAGTTATACAATATCCATCTGTCAGTTGCACAAGATTGTAATCACTACTGCTCGTAAACTACTTTGAGTATTACCATGAAACTTTACACACACATTCATCCGATGGTGTAATTGATCTTGAACGAAAATGGTGCTCCTCACACATCCAGCATGGCCACCACAATGGTCAGCTTGAAAAAAAAAATCTTATTGCTATTTCTCATGAATGGAGTGGATTTTTCACGAAAAGACTTGTTATGAGATTTACTTGGTTTTATGTTGTTGCGGGGCTTAACGCCATTTTTCAGCACACGATAGGCTATACATGGCGGCCAGTATTAATGGTGGAGGAAGAAACCGGGAAATCCGCGGAAAGAACCACCGACCCACGAGAAGCTACTGGCAAGCTTTCTCACATAACCACTTTCGCCGAATCTTAGACTCGAACCAACGCAGACAGAGGTGAGATGGCAGTGATCCGTAACGGACAGCGCTTTAGACCACTCGGCCACTCGGGGCCCCCCTTTACTTGGTTTTAAATGAAAGTGATGTAAATCTAATTTCCAATATGGAAGATACATTGTCCGTCTTTAAAATCTTGTTCTCATTACTCCAGAATGGAAAGTCATATTGACATGGGATTTCGCCAGAAAATGTCTTGTGATATCAGTTCAGTCCTAAATTAAAGTGTTGCCATTTGGATGTGTATTACTGTCACCCCACAACACTGATTATAAAAATCATTTTTATTGCTAATCCAGTAGAATGGATGTTCATATCAGCAATGGATATTCACGGACAGACTTCTTATACCGTCTTGTTTGCTGGTTCATTCAACTTTCAATCTATTAAATTTCTGAAGCTTTGCAGACCTGCCAACCCATAAGAGTTTGCCATAAGTCTTATGGAAATGACCCTTAAAGTACAGACATACAGAATAAAAGCACAAATTACAGAAATACAAATGTTTGCACTAAAATCTGGATACTGACATGTCTATGTTTGATTCTGATCTGGCTTTCAAATTAGATTCAGTGGAGTTGGTCAGGGAACCAGATTAACTGTATAGGAGTACCTCGGATGCTTTAAACTGCATGAATTTTGTGATGCTTATTTTTTCTAAAAAATAACATCCCTCAAGCAAAGCATTTTTGGAATGAAAGGGACAATAACCTCTTAAAAACTTTTAATAGTCAGTACAGAAGAATAAAAGGGAATATGCAGATTCTTGGAGGGAAAATTGCAATAAGGACAACAATGCATTGATTTGAGTATGGCACATGGCGGGAAAGATGATTGCCATCACTACTGCCAATCTTGCATGACACTTCTGTGCATGTTTCCAGGTAGCAGTAAATAATATTTTTGTTACACCTTACTGAAAACTGATCAAACTTGTGGAAAATAATCAGCAGCCTTACTGAGAAGGTCTTGTTAGTTTTGGCACGTCTGGCTTTAAGATTGTAGATGTTAATTATGAAGAGATTTGACTATAGAACCAAATGAAAATAATAAGTAAATAAGAAAAGCACACTTAAAACAGGTTCATCAGGGGTCAAGCTTGACTTGAATTTTAGTGATTTCTCCTTTTGGACAGAACAGGAAAAAGGGGGAGCTCAACAGGGAGAAGAGAGAGCAGAGCAAGAAATGCAAGATATATATAGTGTGTGTGTTTTCTTTCTCTTATTTTAATTTTTAATTACCGTATATACTCGCGTATAAGCCGAATAATTTAGGAAAAAATAAAGGCCTGGAAGTAGGGGGGTCGACTTATCCGCTGGCCAATGTCTAAACTTGAGAATTTTAAGTCTTTTTATTGACTACTGTATAGGCTGTAAATCTTGGGACACGAAAAAAAATGATTTTTTTCTGTGTGCTAAGACATATGCATGTAAAAAAAAAAATCATTTTTGGTGTCCCGACAGTTATTAAACTCTTATCAAGTACTATGATTGATTTTGTTATTATTCTGCATGTGCATATTTTCTGATTTCTCCAACACGAAATTAAATAAAGGTAAATACAGACTTCATAATTTGCGGGCCAGTTGAGTTTACCCGGGAGACAAGGCTGAACTATAATGTACAGTACTTACACGGTGTAAAGCGTGCATAGCATCACTTTAATCCTTTTTTATTCCCAAATATATTAGATGCAGATTTTGCTTTATTCATTGTTTCGACCAAATTTCATTCTTCCGGATAACATTTCAGCTAGTCCTTAATAGCTGTGCCATTTACATTGAATCACGCGCTCACGAGTTCCTCATTTTCAATGATATAAGCTATCTGCAAACTGAGGTAACATTTGTGAAAAGGTACGCACGTTTAATTGTACAAGGCACATAACCAGCATAACTTACATGTTCACGAAGAGTGGTAATAGTAAAGGCTAAAATTCTCATTACAGATCAACTAAGATCATCATCAATCTATGTTTTGTGTTTTGGCTGAACAACATAACTTTCCACACAATTTAAAGATTGATATTTCGGCGCCTCCTTTATTGATATTTGGCGTATTTGTCTTTTGTTTTCCAACAGCAAAATCGGCCAATTAATCTCTAAAATCCCAAAACTGGGTTGTGTTAAGAGGGAATTTTGACCGGCAACCAGTACATTGATGTGTAATTGCCTTTCATTCCATAATATTAGCACGATTACTGTAGTTCTGTAAAACGGGGTGTAAGGCATACCTGTCAATTTTTCAAAAGCCAAGTAGGGAGACTGAATAAAAAAATACATAGATTGTGACCAAAAATCGGGAGGTTTCTCATGGCATTTTTAAAGCCTTGTTTTCACTAATATTGATTGATCTTCCGTGTCTAATATGGGCGAAATTCGCAAAGAACACACTTTTTTTTCTCCTTGTGACTCAAGTTATTTTCCCCCAGGACATGCCCTACTTTCATATTCAGGTCAACTGTGGCCAAACTGCACAATAGCTAAATATTAGTCTTAAATAAACAAGCAAGAAAGCCAGTGCGACTGATTAAAAGTTAATCGTTATCGATGCAACTATTTTGTGAAAACGACTGGCCCTCCATCATGATTCCATACATACCAACCATTACGCTTTTGGCGTAATCATTACGCTTATTTTCACCAAATCTACACCTTACGTGTAAACGTATCCGGATTACGCGTTTTCGTTATATCCCGCTCCCCAAAAAAATTGATAATTTGTTTTCTCATTTTTATTAACATCCCAATAATCCCACAGACCGTATTCTAGAAAAGACGGCTTCTACCTAACTACGAGATAAGAGTACGCTTGTCTGTAGACTGGCATGCACTTTCCTAACAGTGGTATGTTCTATATTTAGCAGCTGCCCTATTTCCAAGGAACATGCTGGATACTACTTTCAAACTGTGACCTTGGTTTCTATTTATAGCAGCTCAGCTGTATGGCTTAGTTAGGAGAGAACAGACTGGTTTTCTAATTTGTAATCTTTGTTGGCAGATTCTTTATTCTATTTTATATCAGGTACAGAACCAGTCTGTAGGTATTTGGCGCTAGAAGTCAAGTCAGATTTAGTCTAGTCGATGCGTGTGTTGGGAGCAAAAATGTTTTTCAAATAATTTCACAGATGGATTAGAAAAAGACGAAAAACAAATTCAGAGATGAATACATGAATTACATAATACAGCGTTCCATTCTAAGGCAGAGTGACCCCAAAATTCGGGATTTTTTTTTTTTTCCCTGGCGTGAGAGTTGACAGGTATGGTGTAAGGTTGCTTACATCAAAGCAAACTATAACTCAGATTTTACGGTATTAGCATAATTTTCGAAGGATTATTTCAGAAACTTCATTATTGTATTTTGGAGATATCATTAAAGTTTAGCGCATTGGTGCCCATGATTCGACCCCAAGAGATGCACTTCATTCAGCTGAATGTACTTCATTCAGTCTGTGTTCAAAGCTACAGTGCACATGTGGTGGCGCCATTATGTAAATACGTTCAGTATCCTAATTGCGAGCGTTGAATCAAAATGTTTGTTGTTCGTTGTGTTTTCATACTGGGATCAAATTTTAATGAGTTAGATATTTACAATTTCAAGGCAAAATAAAAACACATGCAGTTCAGTTTTTAAAAACGTTATTGCTGGTGCAGTGATATAAAATATCCAATGTGATAATGCATAAACAAACAATAATTGAGTCAAAAGGGAGAGGTAGTGTTACAGCAACTTGCAATTGCTCAATTCTTGTCATTGTTCGATCAAATTATACACAAATCTAAATTAGGCAGAAACAATAAGAAAACAGAAAATTAAATAAATTACTTTTCAAACAAATTTAAACCATTTCTTTTTAATAATTATACATGCCAACCCTGAGATAAGTGTACGTGTACTTTTTGTTAATATAAGTTTGCCTAAATAAATACATTTAGAACTTGCCGTGTGCATCTTATGATGTCTCGGAGTTGTGGGTCGGCTTATATGCGGGTCATGCAATTTTTAGTGTTTATACCTGTTCAGTTTCGGGGGTCGGCTTATATTAGTTTTAAGCAATACTTCTTATTTTTCAAAGTTGAAAAATCTGTTGTGTGTTTATTATCAACACACTTTGTATGTGTGTACAAATTAATAAACATACCTATTGTATTCATACTTGTATGTTTGGCTTGAGACACATGCAGTGAATTTTGGCCATAGGACTTTAAAAGAGCACAGCAGACACTATACATTATAATTAATTTAACTGATAGGAGTAACAAGATTAGAATCTTGTAATTGCAAGTCAGTAAAAATACTACAACTTTTGTATAAAATTGCCATATAAAGAGATTTCTAAAATCCTTTGAAACAATTCCTGTAACATGTACATTGGAGCAAATGCACAAGTGTCTTCAACCATACTGTTCTGTTCATCATAATTTCATTGTTGGTGATCAAACATTGCTGTAACTATTCATAGACAACACACTGAAGCATTAAAGTCGATATATGACTGAACTAGACCCTTTTTCTAACTGAATCGACACAACCAAGTAGTCTTTTTGTGCCATTGCGCATATGTTTTTAGAAAGAGTGATTTTCTTAATATAACCAGTCACTTTCTTGTTTCATTACGGCAGTCCATTGATAGGACTGCAAATTTATGATTTTATTTGCCTGTGTACTAGTAGTAATGACATGCATTGGTCAAATAGTATTTGATTTACTAACTTTTCTTGTTTCACAAAAGTGAATGATTTTAAGTAAACAACCTTGACCTAACAGCATGCCTTCGAATTCCACAACATAGAATTGTCTCGTGTTTCTGACCTACATGATTAAATATTTAGGCTAAATCTTCTATCACATAATATTTAGACTGCTTTCATTGAATTCTATATTTTTTCTAATCTATAAAAATTCTATTTACCCCATTATTTACGAAAACAGACAATCTAATGTAATGGTATTTCATAGATACAACGATGTCCCCCATTACAGGTTCACTCACGATTTCAAACTGATTTTATAAAGAAAATTAATACATATATGGCATTTAAAATCTTCTTTTTAAAAATATTAGAAAGTGCTCTTCACTGATTATATTTTAAAAAAACCCAAACTACTATTTACATACTGATGTTTAAATTTCAAAACAAGTTGGTAAAGTTTCATCATCAAATAGTACTGTACGGTAGGCCTAACTTCAGGAAATTGAGCATTGATATCTTGCTCAGAAAAGGGTTAATGGTCAGTTAGCTATTACAACACACATCTGTGAATATGCAAGAGTTTGTTTGTTGGTATGATTGGTATCAACACCACATACAATACATTTTGCCTTGGGCTACAAAACAACACTATCAGAAGGTAACTGACTACTGCGGGGGAGCATCTCAAAAGTCATAAACTACAGTCATTGTGCATAAAAAAAAAAAAAAATCACAGGACAAAGTTGTTTTTACTTTTCTGACAGAATTCGAAGTGTACTTTTTTCAGGCGAATTAATCACCCACTTTGCCTGGTAGCGTGACTCCTGGTTCATCACTTTATTATACTTTTAAATTCTTGTTAAATACAAAGTGAATTGCTAAGCAGCAATTTACTTAATTACTTCTGAATAAAAAGCGATATGAAAATTTTATATCTAAACTCAGTCCATAGAAGATATGAAGATAATTGCAGCACATTTGAAAAATGCATGGTCTCAGATGGTCATTTCTAAGTTAGCAATAAAAGCTACAGGTAACTTCAGTTGAAAGTTAATAAGTATAACCTATCACTCTTAGTGTCTCATTCTTGAATATAATAAATAGATTTTATTACAATGAAAAATGCATTTTTTTTTTTAAAAAAGCCTTTTGCTTAATACATTTTTCATAAATGTGTCATAGCTATGTCAGGGGTCAAGCTAGACTTGAATGTTAGAGAGAAGTGACTTCTCCTTTTGGACAGAACAAGAACAGGGAGAAGCGAGAGCTGAACAGAGAGAAGTAGAAGCAATGTAATATACACAATATACAGGGTTCTCAATAGATTTCCAAAAAGAAGTGTCAGTTGACCCTTGACCTCAAAATCTAAGGAGTCGAAATGAAAACCTGAAAGAGTCAAAACTGAGATCTCTCGAGTCAGTTCTTTGGACAGTCATCTCATAGCTGTGATTCCTCGTTATTGGTGGAAACAAATAATGTATAAGATTTATTATCTCGTGCTAAATAATGAGAAATACCTGTTCAGTATTTTGTAAGAAATATACAATCTCATTTTTGTAAAAGTGTTTCTCTTTCTAACTGTGTTACTGTGTGTATATTTTGTACATGAAACTGACAGAGGATTATTTTATAGGCCTCATCATCATCATCATCAGTCCTTTAACCCAAGAGGTCATTGGGGCACCACAGTTGGCTTTACAACCAGTTCTCTCCATCTTTCTCTGTTCTCTACTGCCCTTTGGGAATCTCCAAATCCCATGCTAATGTTGTCCTGCTTTACAGGGCTACTTTATTATATTTTCAACTTTACAACATATTCTGTTATCAACTGCTCAAATCATTTTATATGCAAAAATATACCCATACAACTATGAAGGTTATATATTATTCAGATATCAATGATGTACATCACAGAATTGTCAGTTCACGTTTCCACTCATCCTTAAATTTTCAAACAAATTTCGGAGTTTGACTCTTCTTCTCCTCAGAGCTGACAAATTTAAGAGAAATTCAAGTACTAGTAAATTCATCAGCGGATTCAGTTATCAGAACAGTATCATTCCTATCACAAGCTACATTCCTTCTTTGTATATCAGAATAATGCAATTGTGAATTTACAGTTATATAGTGATACGAACTCTTTGGAGTCTCAGGGTCAGAAAATTCATCACCGCCAGGTCGTTTCTGAGACGGTGTTGGAAAAGAAAATACACATCTTTGCACCATTTTATTTTAAAGTTCAGATGTATACACTGAGTGTTATGTCTGTTTAATTTTATTCTGAATGATCCATTAATTAAAATGTTTGAGGTTTTAAACGTTTTGCCGATTTAAGCAAATTAATCACCAATAAAATACAATCCCAAGCTGAAAACTGCCTTAGTGAGAAGTCATATATTCCCGTTTTGTCTGACTGATTATAATTTAATGCTCAATCAAACAAATGCCAATATTTTATCTGAAATGAATCCAGTGATGTCATAAATGATTCCGAACTTTTAAACATCCTGATAATTGAAGCAACATGACAATAAAACAATTTAAGTTGGTCCGCTTCTATTGACAACCAGCTTCACGAGCCACCATAACGATTTGCTCCAGTTCTGACCAGTTGATTATAATTTGATGTCCAAACATACCAGTAGTGATATTTGATCAAAAGGCGGTCCATTCATGTCACAATTGTTTTCCTCTTCCTCTATCATAAACTTCAAACATAATCTCAAAACAATCCAACCTAAGTCTGTTGAATCTAAGCCTGACTTCCGTGAACTTTTAGATCCACCCAGTTTATGTATATCTTCCATTGATGTGGTGTTATTGGCTGTCAAGGTCTAAACTATTGTTGAGCCGATGTCAGTCATTGCCTCATACAGTAAATTTGTTATGGACAGCGGAAGTGAATCAAGGGTAATTAAGATTGATGCTCCAGCTAAAATTTATGTGCGTCAAAAAGAGGCACAAGTCAAAATTTCCACTTGTCAGAAATGGGTCATTTTGAAATTTTACGCGTCAAAACCCAAGGGTACACATCTATTGAAAACCCTGAATATATATATATATATATATTTTTATGTGTGTGCATGTAGGTGTTTTCATTCATTTATTTGAATTGCTCTCTCTATTTGTTATTATGCATATCTGCATTTGACATTGGTTTTAAGCAATATTTTATTTTCAGATAGAAACTTTCTGAGTTGTATATTATTATAAACACATCTTGTAGATGTGTAAAAATTATCATATTCATATGCATTGCATTTTGGCCATAAATTTAAGAGGTACTGTAGAAGTTATATGCATTGTAATGAATTTTAACTGATAGGAGTAACTAGATTACAGTGTTGTAATTGCAAGTTAGTAAAAGTGCTTAATCAGCTACCCATAAACAAGAATTTTGTTTTCTTTATGCAAGTTGGCTATAAAATGGCAGTTGAAGAAAATTTGTAAACTTGTTTGACACAACCCCAGTAACATGTACATGAGAACAAATTCACCCATGTCTTCATACCATATTGTTCACCCTAATTTATTTGTTTGCCGATTAAACATTACCATAACTATTCATAGATAACACACTGAATCATTAAAGTTGGCATATGAATGAACTAAAACCTTCTTTCCAACCGAATTGAAACAGCCAACATGTTAGTTAGTCTATTTTTAGAAATAGGGCTTTCTTAATTTAACCACTCACATTCTAGCTTCGATACAACAATCCATTGATTGTCTGTGTACGTGTAGTAACATCAAACATTGGTTAAATAATGTATGCTTTGCTGCTTTTATTTTCCATATTTTCACAACAATGAGTGAAAACAATGTTGACCTTACTGCGCTTCTCAAATTCCACAGCATAGCATTTGTTGTCCCATACCTTTGGGACCTACATAATCACATTTTTTATGCTAAACCTTCAGTAACATAATATTTAGATTTTGCTTTTTATGAGTGGAATATTATCCTTAATATTTTTGGCCAGATGTTGATGAAAACAGACAATATAACAGAGTGGTACTTCCTTTGGGGGAGGGGGGCACCAGACAGATGCCCCCCCCCCCCTTGGCCGCCAAAAAAATTAAAAGGTGTTTTGTTTGTTTGTGTTTTCCCCTTCGAGGTGTTGCAAGTGTTTTCTAGTTTAAAACAGAATTTTTAACACAAGTTTTTTTTTCTTTCCAATTTTGGTTGGGGTATTTTTCCCTAGTGTACTTCCCAGACACAGAGATGTTCACCATCATTTCCCCCTGACAGGTTTACTTATGGTTTCAAACTAATTTTATGAAAAAAATAGTGCACATGTGGCAGTTAAAAACCTTCAGGTCTCTGACTCTATTGTTAAAACACAAATTGCTGTTTACATACTGTTGTTTAAGTTTTGAAACAGAAATTTATGTTTTTTTATCATCAAGTGATAACTTGCAGAAATTGGCCAGTAATAGTTGCTATAACCAGAGACATATATAACACATTTCTGCCATATTATACTTGTTTAAGGGCAAATGGTCAATCAGCTATCAAAACACATGCTTGTGAATGTGCAAAGAGTTTGTTTCTCGGCGCACCTGAAATCAACTATTTAATGGCTTGATGCCTATATTTCACCTTGAGCTACAAAACAACACCAGAAGTAACTGGCTAAGGCAAGGGAGCATCTCAGAAGCTATGGTCACTCAGCCTACAGCTTAAAAAATCACATGGCGAAGTCGTTTTCGCTTTAGAAAAAGAAAAAGGCCAAGTTTTCATTTTTTAGGCATCTTAGGCGCCCACTTCACCTGGTAGCGTAACTCCTGTATGTTATACTGTGATAGACTTGTATGCACTGCATTGAAAGATTAATGGAGAGGATAAATATTTTTTGTTTTGTGTTGTATCCCACTTGAAACCAGTTTTATGCAAAAAGTATTACTCAACCTGATTGTGTTTTTCAGTCCATATTGCATGTCCAAAACTCATTTCTTTTTCACAAACAACAAAACAAAATTAGTTCAGAAGTTAATGTTTTTTTTAAACATTCATGCTAAGAAAAAATGTCGAACCTCAACACCTTCCTGACTGACCATTGTTAACAGGCATAGTGGCAGGCTTCAAAGTAAAAATTCACTCATCTTTTGACAGTTAATGTGCATTTTGAAACATTAAAGCACAAGTTTGACCAGTAACTGCTAGGAACTGCCCTAATTTAAGTCATTTAAAACTTGCACTCTGTTCGCTTATTATATTATGGACTGGGAAGTAGGCTGAAAGAGAGATGGTGGGGATGGGATATAGCTTGAAACAAATACACTTGTTCTGATTATTAGAAAAAAAATCAAGGCCATTACTTTTTTAATTTTAATCTAAACAGCCAGTTTTTGATGGGAAAGTAACATAATTTTATTTAGCTTTTTTATCTAATACCAGCAACGAGTTGTACAGGATAATATGAGAACTAAACATCAATGTATTTCTCCGAGTCAGGTGGATTCTAAATGTAAAAGGTGCACTCTGTCCTCAAATATGTCCCCATCATGAAAATATTCTCATTGTTAGTCCACCTAAGTGTCAAGTTGTATCGACAAGGTTTTTTTCTCCAAAACACATGGTGTCGATTTGACCATCTTGAAATTCTTTTTGATTGCTACTCTTCCAGAATTAGTCGTCATATTAGTACAGTTTCACCAACAGACCTTTTATGACATCAGAAGTCCAGCAATAAAGCTGTCACACTGAACGTACAGAAAATCATCCTGTCACTAATTCACCAGAACGGATGGTCATTTTGGCGTGGGGTGTTCACCAAAAGTCATCCAATGGTGTCTGCTTTGGCTTAAATGAAAACACTGATCTAAGCATGCCTCAGCAGTTTATTTGATAATCTTATTGCTCAAGAATGTTGAAAATGGTTTCAACACTTTGCAGTTAAAAAGAAGAAATAGTTTTATGCTAAGTAAATTTTTCAAGGATTTAGTTTGGAGGCACCGGCTTAAAATGATCTCCATCTGCGATGTTGAAAAAGAAAGTGCTGTTTGGCTGTTATTAGCAAGAATTCTGAACATATTTCTTCATCCCTAAACATAAGAATAAATATAATGATATGAAACCCAATTTTTGTCCATGGTTGTGGTGGTTATTTGTTATTGTTATTGGTATTATTAATATTGATGTTTGTTATTTCAGTTTATTGATGCAATTGCTGTTTATTGTTTGTAATTTTGTTTGTATTCCTAAAGCTGGACAGAACATCGGGAACAAGTCTTGTTTGTATAATTATGATGATCTCTATTTTGTTAACCATATAAAAACTCGGGCAAATGATCATCTTGACCTTAAATCAAGGATCATTCAGGCAGTTCTCTTGTTCTTCATTCATTGATTCAAGGGATATTTTAGATTGTCAAGATTCCTTGAACATTCCTTGAGAGTGTTTACATTCTGTTAGTAACAATGTATTGTGTGACATTTATTTAGTGAAATCACATCAAAACTTAATTTTTTTAAATGAATTTTTATATTTGTAAAATACTGATGCTGTAATTTCAATTTTAGGTTGGTGCAAACTTCAGGAATTTTAAGTTCACTGTTAACTTTGGAACTTGTCCATTATGAAACCCATCTGCAAAACTAAGCTTTCCATGTGCCTGATAGACTTTTCTCTTCGTTCCTTTGCTATCGTTGATTACATTTAAGTATGTTTAAACACTGATTTGTGTTAGATACTTTACTTACAGTATTCTTTCTGTGGGAATGTGTCTTTTCAGTACTGTAGATAACTGTCAGTTGTGTGAGTGATCTCAGGCTCACTTGGGTCTTTTACATGTATTTAGAAGAATCTATGCTAATGGGTAGGCAGAAAATACATGGGATTAATTAAGCTCTTCGTTGATTTTTCAGGGATAGTTCAACAGTTAAAGAAGAGTATCCAGAGGAGAGCTTAGATTCATTGACTTCACAGCCAACCCAATCTGCTAGTCTAGGGGAGGCCTCAACACCACCAGTGATGGAATACAATAATGCTTCTATATCTCAAGATGGTTCCACTAATGCGTCACCAAGAAATCTAGTCCAAAGCAGGGATACTGCATTGTGTTCTATTTCAAGCAATACAGCTATCAAGAACTCTGGTGCTCTTTATAAGGATAATCAAGGTAGCGGTATTCCTACAGTGCATATTCCTTTAGACTCTGGAGTTTCATTGCATCAGCTATCAGGAACTAGCTCTTTATCACATACTTTTAGTCAAAAGCGGAAGCTTTCAAGTTCTTCAGATGGTGATGTGCCAGCCTCAAAGATTCCAGGTATTCAACATCATGTTCATCATCTACATCCATCACAATCTTCAGGAGAGCCACTGCAGCAAGAAAACATTCCAGACAGGCGACCCTTAGTAGAGGGAACTACTGGTCATCACCACTTTGGCTACCAAACAGGATCTACAAGAAATGATTATGGGAAGCCGTCGGCTACTTTCAGTTTACAAGATGTTGAACAGCAGCAGAACCAGGGAATAAGGACATCTGCTTTGCATTCTGATCGGAGCAAGGACACTAGCAGAGATATCTCTAAAACTACTCTTGATTTTATTGAAGGTGTGTCCCAGGTTACTCCAATTGACAGTGTGCATTCTTTAAGGCTTTCAGTTGACAGAGTCAGCATGGGCAGCACAGTTGGCTCAGAAACACATGAGAGGCCAAATGTACTTGGCATGAACATTAGCCATCAGTCTGCAAAAGGCTTTCGCCAGAATAGAGTTAGCATGGACAATTCTGTAAATATTCATCCCCAACCAGGAACAAGTGGGGTTAACCAAAGCTTTTCTGGTGCAGTGACAGAGTTTGACCTCAGTGCTGTAAAGATTGAAGTGAATTCTGATGAAGATTTGGAAGATGTAAGTCGTGAATCCGGAGATCAGGAGGCTTTGGCAGCCATGGTCACAGATGCAGGTTAGTTTTGCATGCTTGTTTCATTTTATTCTGCTTTATGCCCTCACTGCACATGGCTGTCAGGAAGAAGTTGTCCCGCTTCCATGACCCACAAAAAGTGCAAGGTGGATGTCAAGATCTTGAAACTACACACTCATAGAATGCATTTTTTTTTGTTATAGGGTATCCCCAAAGTGTGCCTTGTCTGGCATTACAATGAAAAACTACTTTCGTATTTGATTAATGAGCGAAAAGTTTTAAAATTTATTCTAAATAAGTAATTTAATTATGCTTTAATTGATTAGTCATTGATTTACTTGTTTTCATCCCAACAACTATATTTTTTCTTCACATGTTCTGTATACATGTGCTTTGCATCTTGATCTCTCTTTCTGAAGACAAAAAGCATATAACATATGGCAATGAAAACCTTTGGAAACCTCTGCTGCAAAACTGGTAGGGGCATATTGATATAACTCTTTGCATCTGTCTGTCTGTCACCCCATTGGTCCATCTTATGTTAGCACATTCATGAAACCAGAGGTCTCTCAGATTTTGAAATCCCTGAAGTCGAAGGAAAATGAAGGTCTGAAATAGTGACACTATGTATTGGATGAAAATAATGTCTCTCTTAATCAGCACTCAAAGTTCCTATCAGACTTAGTGACCTACATGTAAATTTTAGTGGCCATTTAAAATGTTAGGTTGCCAAACCCTGATAATTTGGTTGCCCCAGTCATAGAGCAGAAATCATTTGAGTGGGAAATTAATGATTGAAGGTGAAAAAAATGTGAGTTTAGGTAAGGCAGACATAAGTAATTATAAAACTAAGGGGTATAAAAGTTATTTTCAATAGTAAAATATGTTTATTTCTGAAAAAACATGCTGTCATGGTTGACATTTAATCCAAACTGTGATGTGTCCATCATGAAGTGGTTGTGATTTTTATAACCTTGTCCATCCATGATAGGTATATGTTGATGAACTACCGTATTTTATGTAATTTTTCGTACACAAAAAAATAATTATTAATTTCAGTGTACGAAAAATTATATGTAAAATAAATAATTATCATTTGGTGGTACTGACCGTGTACGAAAAATAAAGGGATCATACCAAAACAAGTTCTTCGGTACACATGCTACTCAACAACCTAACGGTACAAACGTACAAAGTAAACGTATATTTTCTGTCTCATTCTGCTCTCAATTCAAGAATCTAATTATAATAAAGCAAAAGTACTGTTGTTATGAGAGAGAGAGAGAGAGAGAGAGATGTCTCAGTGTGCAAGCTCGTCTGCATTTAGAACATATGTAGCTGTTATGTTGTGTAATATAGGCAAAATGATCAAGATGGTTTGAACATGTATATGTTATGGGTATTGTTTATTGGTAAATTGTGTGCAACGATACGACCCCACATCGTCAAGAAATTAAGTGCAAGTTGTATTTTATCGCAACAATAATCTCATTATCAAACTGTAATAAAAAATAAAGAACTTGAAATCAATGTTGAAGTTAATGCGCGTGAGTGCACGCGCGCGTGTGTGTGTGCACGCGCGCCAGAGAGATCAATCAAACAAAAACTTTTCAGTGTACAAAACCGTATTTATTCAGTGTAGTTGTGATTTGTAGCTTTTGCAAAGAGAAAAAAAGACTGTTTTCAGTTACCTGACAAGTGGGATAATCCTCATGTATTACGACCCTACTATATTCCATTAGGAGTAAACACCGCTAAATCAACAGTTCGTTCTTGTTTAAATTACGATGTACATTGTTACAACGACCACATGGCTACGCAGTTATTTACATGGTAATTAAACATTCTTAGGACTTTGGTTATTCCAGTTGAAACCAGATTGAGGGCAAGAATCGACTGAAGAGGTCAAATCAGCGAGGCTACCAGTAGGGAAATGAAAGTCTGTCAATGTGCTATTGAAGCCGTTGTCCATATAGCAGATGTTATAAGGGCAAGCGATCATATGCATTACTTGTTATTCGAACTCACCAATAAAGATAATAGTGGGGTATATCATAGAATAGATTTGCAATAAAATGTTAATTATATCCAAATCAAAATAGAACAAGCACTTAAAAGATAGTATATGTATATATACGAATCAATTTAACGGAGTCCGTGACTTTCAAATTTACAATGGAAAATTACAAGGTTTTTATATTTTATGTTTGTATGACTAATGAAACAATAAGACTAGTTGACCAGTGGTCTGTGGTCTTCACTTTAGCATGTACTGAGATGTAATTTTTGTTGGATAAGACAATATCAAAGGGCTTCCGAACTCGTTTTAAAATGCACGTGGTGTTTTGTTACGGTGACGGACTTAATAAGGAGAAATAATTAACGATAATATTTAAAGGTATGGTCTGTGAAGTCCTTTGTTCATTTGTTAATAAACACCAGTAGATACTGTAATGACAATAAGAGTTTATGCACATGGGCGCCCGCAGGATCTTTTACAAAAATGGGGGGGGGGTTCAGTCAGTCACGGCCGGGAGAGTTAGTATAGTAGGCAGTCTGACACTAAAGCTAATATTTACTAAGCTTTTTTAACAGAATCTTGTGACATATTTTCAGCTTCATTTGCATGATTAAATATATATATATTGCAGTATGATATCCAGGGGGGTCACGTGACCCCCCTTGACCTATGCTGCAGGCGCCCATGCTTATGCCTCAATCATTATATTTTCTCACCAACAATTAATCATTAAGTTTTGTAAAAACAAAATGGGAATACGGTATTTTCGATTTTTTTTTGCAAACGTAAATCTTCTTAATGGAAATTTTATGTCCGATAATTTAATGAATTTTTCAAATAATACAAAATGATATGTACGAAAAAGTATGATACATTTAAATAATTATTATTTTGATAACTGGATTGTGTACGAAAAATTAAAGGGTACGAAAAAATACATGAAATACGGTACCATCATTTTTTTAATCCTTACTGGGTAGTCACCACAACGTAATTATGTCATGGTGGTCACCTGTAATATCGCAAGTCATTTAGCTGCTTGTACAGTATCCAGTGTTGGATGTTCTACATGTATGTAAACTAATGCTAAAGTTGCATTAAGCAATGTTATCAGTTCTAACAAAGGTATCAAAATTCATGTAAGTCATAAAATTATCACTTGCATTCACATGCAGTTCAGTTTTTAACCTGGTATCAAAGATGATGCTGTACCTAACTGTGCTAGAGCAGTATTTGACTTGGAGAATGAATAAAATCAGAAGTAATAATGCGTGCATATTAGGTACTGCATAGGGGAAGAGGCATCTCATGAACAATAAAACAGTACCATAAACAAAGTTAAATATTTAAAGATGAACTAAAAGGCATTCACAAAATTTACTTTGCGACGAAAAATAACTAACTTTTTGAGCAAGACATCCTGTGTGAACATTTAGGTACTTCTCAGAAAAGAGTGATGGCATAAGATTTTAATTACCTTGCCTTTGTGGAAATGAGGGAGATTCTGCTGTGTGAAAAAATGAAAACAATAATTCAAGTATGAGTGGATTCCAAGGAAATGTAGAAAAAAGATGTTAATTCAGATCAGTAGATGATTGCATCATCTATTCAGTAAATACAACAAATAGTACAAGAAATGCCAGAAACTCGTTTAATGCAAGCCTCCTCACAAACATCTGTATAACATGTTCCTGCACAATGAAATGTACATGAAGACATCCATGTCCAACATCAATACAGCTTCCCTGTAGCACATTCACACAAAATATGGATGATTATAACACATTTTCCCAAGAGACGAAAGATTCTGTAGTCTTGTGTTAACGGTTCAGAAAATATAAGCACAAGTTAGGACTTTCGATGATTTTAATAGTTCTAAATTTAATGGGGAAAGCCTGGGAAAAAAATGAACACAGTGGACAGGCCATTTTTACATTACAACCCAACTTGTTAGAACATTGTTAATCCATCTATCCTTTTTGTAACTTGATGCATGATAAAGGATGAGATATTAATGATGTTATTGGTACGTGACAAATCTGCAGATGTTCTAGTCATATGATCAAACTGACCATTACGAATGAGTGATTTTTGTACAGTTTTGAAAACAGACTGGGAATTTTGTGTAAAATCGTGAAATTAGGACATTTTTTCAACACAGTTAATTCACAAAAATTTACAGTAAAAAGAATATTCAACATGTAATTCATTCATTAGCCCAGGGTCCATGATAGGTTGCAATTCAGGCAATATACCGGTAGTTGCCATGTTTTTTTATCATTTTGCCTAAATAGACAAGAGAGAAATGCAAAGTTCACTTCATCTTGCACTGATTTCCAGACATTCCCCCCAGCCACTTTGTTTCAGTGTAATTCAAGCAAATGTCAACTTTTGTGTCAATTCTCCCTACACAGAGAAAGTTGGAAGAGTTATTAAAAAGTTGTATGCTTTTTGTTTTTGGTGCCAATTTGATGATCTTGTATGCCAGAAATTAAATTGCTGCATCAAATACATGTATATCTACAGAATTCCTGCTGAAAATTCACCCATTACCCTTGATAAAAAGAGTGAAAAATTTTATTTGTAGCCCAATCAGAAGCAAATTATGAACCAGTGGATGTATCCAGGTCCAGTACTAATAAACTGAATAATTTTATTTAATATTTCATCCAAAAAAAAGTAGGAAATGAAGACTTTTTGCTGTGTAAATTAGACTATAACCTATTTCAAAGGTTGCCATCTTTTGTTGTACAGCAGTTTTAGTGAAACAAAATAAGAAATGCTTTAATATTTTCATAAAGTTTTAATTGTATTTCATCATTATTTTTAATCATCTGATGTGTGAATTCTTGGTTACTTTGCCTCATTTATTATTCATTGTAATTTCTTTCCCATAGTAAAGCAAACAACATGGACTTTTATTAAGGTTCTGATTGGGTATTTTTGACACTCAAATTGGGAAACATCTATAGTTTTTAGCATTGGGACTAGATCCAAAATTTGAGCTCCAAAACAGGCCCAGAAAAATACTTGCATCCTTGTTGGTGTTGAGGATATATTCTTTTAAGTTACTACAGCTCACCCATGCATAGCCACCCATATAATCTGCAATGGTGACAGTAAACTTTATTGGTGATTGCCCTAAAAGCTATGATAGTGGCCACAGCTTTCAAGCACAACCACCTGATGTAGTGGGCAGCCACACCTTCATTAATACATACTGGTATGTCTCTTTGACCAAGGTATCATATGGGCAATCCAAAAAAAGCATTATGCGTCCTGTGTGTATGTCTGCCTGAGAGAACTGTTAACAGTTACATGTAGCATCTACTTTAACCTTGTTCACAATTCAGAGTTTCTGTACATAATGCCTGGCCTCATATTCACTTCTAGCAGATCATCAAAGCGGGTTGAAGTCACTTGTCCCGCAGGATAGAAATAGGGAAGAGTTTAGATCGTTATGGGGGAGGCAACCTGTTTTATTCGAGAATATATGATAGTAATATGCATATGTTATTGATATACTTGTAGGATATTGGAGCACAAGTTATTGGGTACATAATTTTTCAAATTTTTTATTTTGAAACTATAGTTTCAAAAGTTGACATGACTGTGGAGTGCAGTGAACAAAGTTGGGGGAAAGTGTTCGTGAACCAAAAGTAGTCTAGTGTTCTTTGTGCATGTGTATAATATGTTCAGGTGTGCGTGTGTATCTGTGCATGAGGGTGGTGGGGGAGAGAGTGTGAAGTTTCTTTTGTTTTTAATAGACAGGCAAACAGACAGTTAAGACCATGTTTCAGAATTATTAGATAGAGTTGCAATGAAAATCAATATCTTTTACAGACATTTGATTTCTTATGTCTCTGTTATGAACACAGGACAAATTACCAAATAAATTCAACACTTACTGATTAGCATTAATGCTTACGATAGTAGGGTTTTTCGAAGCTGAAGTCTCTCATTTTGACAGACATAAATGACGTACTTTGTAGGTAAAGTCATCCTTTTAATTAAGTGAAGATGCTCTAGCGCATGGTAGTGACATTACCTACAATAAATTATGCTATTCATTCAGTCCAGTGAACTGGAACTGATATTAAAATGTCTGTCAGTTCATTGGAATCATTCAATTGCATAATTTTTCTCAATGCTGCAGGACATGAATGAGATTCCATTAGCCATTAAGATGCCACATGCCACTCGAGTGCATTAAGGTCAGCTTGGAGCTGCATTAGTTTTGTCTTGAAACATTTGATAACTGCAAATTTTGGCAGCTTGAATTTAGCATTTATTGTAGAACTGCAAAGGTGACTTTTTCACCATAATCTCCCTCTAGGATGGTCTCTAACTTAGCTTCCAACCTGGAATGCTTTGTTTGGATTAAAGCAAAAATATGAAACACTTCTTTTATGAACAGTAGTGTAATTACTGATAGGAGTGTGCTGCAATGGATTGTCTGACAGGCAAATGTTGCAGTGGGGGCATAAGTGTATTTTTGAACTTTTATACCACATAGTGGATGACTTCATGTATTTTATTTCTTCAGCTTTACCAATATGTAAAGAATTGTCTAGTATTGATAATTTCATATATATTTATACAATTCATTTTCACAAAATATTTTCAGTAATAACCACACTGTACATGTGTATGTGCATATAATGGGCCTTCAAAAGTAAGATATATTTTGTTCACCTGGAAAGACTGTCACGCTTATGATTTGGCCATGCGTCAGTTGTATATTGTCCATCAATTGTTCACAGATTTTTCAACACTTGCTTGTGAACACTTCCATTGCTTCTTTATATATCAGTTCAATCAGACTTGCAGTAGTCATTTCAAGATCTAAGACAAGTTAGAGTATGATCGACCTGTATATGAAATAATGGTGTGATCTTGCATCTGATTGGTTGAGCGTATGGACACTCAAGAGACCATAGTTCAGATATTTTGTATTTAGGATTGTATCATCAAAGCCTCTGATGAGTTTGATTGTGAGTGGCATCCATGTATATTAAGGAGGTTTTGTCTTGATTGGTTATGCTTTCGAACGCTACAGAGAGGATACATTTCTGAACAAATCTATCATACTTCCACATAAGCTTTTATCATCAAGCTCTCAGATTGAGTTTGATTGTGAGCAACATGCACACATGTTAATGAGATGCTGCTGCATATGATTGGTTAAATTTGTTATCACTCCAAAAGCCTTATTCTTATCTGATTGGATATGTTAGATTATTAATGATAGCACCTTTAGAATGTCAAGAGAGTCAGTTCCTGTGACTTATAGTAATATTTTGGATTAAGAGGTTTGTGATAAGGAAAAAAGATTTGTGAGTAAATTTACTAATAAAGCAATGTAACCTCTAGATGAGCAGCCGAAAGTATCTCTGATGCACACCAATAAAGGTATATATTGTAAGTATGAGAAATTGTTTACTTATTTATTTGCAAGAAAAAAATGTTTGCTTTAGGATGAAGATATTTCTGTAAAAACCATGCCTAAATTCATACATTTATTTTGGAGATAATTATTTTTCTTAAATAAATACTTGACCAGATTGAAAATTCTGAAATTTTTGAAGCAAGTCTGACATGCTTGGTTAAATGGAATTGGACATGTGCAAGTGTTGCCATATTAAAGTGTCTGCAATATTTTCTCATTTATATGTTATCTGACGTATTGTGCATTATTTTAAGGCGTTTCATTTATTCAATGTCGCTACCCAGAATTATTTTAAATTAGACCATACCCACATCCCTCTGGATGTGCTTCATAGGTAGCTATGGAATAAAAGACTAATAATGCTTGTAATTTTGAATCAATTCGTACATTTTTCTATGCAAGCGTACATACCATGACAGTTAATATGAGACTGCTCTCACCCTTAGCTGACCTCTTCTTCATAGTTAAGTATTTGAGATAACTCCATACAAATTTTTAATTGTCAAATCAATTACTATATAGACGTTATGCAGGCCTATATACAATAACAGCTAAGGATAATGGGAGACAACTCTCACCTTTTTATGGCCTCTTCTTCATAGTAAGGTATTTGGCTAAATGCCTACTGTAATGCTGTTGTATATTTTAGATTTTTAACTTATAATACAAGTAGAAGAAAAAAAATACCAATATGCTTTCCTCCCAAAACACTTTCAACTCTAGTTACTAAGAGCAATGAAACTCATGACCTGGACAGAATAAATCCTGATAAGTTCAGCTGAGTAGTTTTTCCAGGATGATTAGATGGTGGGAACTGAATGCACATCCTTTTGGTCACGAGTCCAGTACTATTACCACTGAGCCACCACAGCTCCATTGAGTGAGAATCCCAATGGTTTCCAAGTTATGACTATGGGACAGGGTATTGCAGTGTAGGTGGGTAAGGACAGACTCAGGGACCATGCTGACTGCATAGATTTTACTCTCCTTTTAATGCCATATATATTTCACACTTCAAGGGAGTGGCTAAGAGCAGTTCTAATCTATGAATTAGGGTCTGGTCCCCAGGGGTTAGGCAGAGGTCCAGTGGAAAGTGCTGTTGAATAAATAATTTGTCATTTTCTTGTAGAGAAATTAGTCCTATATATATCTATATCTATATATCTATATATATATATTTATATATGGTTTATGAAAAAACATGACGATAAATGTGTTATGACACTAGGTCTTAAACTATAAAACGGAAAGAAGCAAAACCAACAAATTTAATAAAATCAACAAATAATTTATTTCTCTCTGTTACAAAGTCAAAGTTTAAGAGACACAGTATTGCTAATTGTATCAAAATTAATCCTAAATGTCCTATCACGAGTCAAAAAGTATTGAATGTTCTGAATTAATTTAGTCTTGAAATTCCTTATATACTCATAATCTTGAATGTCACCATAAACCACAATGATACAATCAAAAATGTCTTTGAATGAGTTCTCAGTAATCCTGAAGCATTGTTTTAGTCCAAAAAGACAACGTGCATTTTGTAATTCCAAAGAATAAGTTAAATGTATAATTCTTTCAAATTTTATCTGAACACAACTATAAAACCTGATAATAGATTCCCATAGATATGAACAGGAATGAATAATTGTTTACCAAATCCCCTTTATATACAGATACCTACTTGACCAGCAAAACAATAGATTTAAAACAAAAAAAGCCCTAGTTTTAACTGTAAAGAAGGCTGACCTCAAACTCAAATTTTAGTAAACATCTTCTTTGCATCATGACATAAGTTAGGCAAAAGCTCTTCAACCCTCAATTATGGACAAAAATTAAGCACACAATATAGATATACATAACAAATGACACAAACATTAATAGACAATATAACAGTTATGTGCTTCAGGCTTTTCTTTCTCCACAGCAGTTTCAATACAAGTGTGAATTTGCATTCACAAGCTGACAAATGTCAGGTACCCAGGTGAGCGATATCAGGCCCATTTTTGGCCAGTTGTGTTTTAGTATTGTCTATGACAGCAAAGCAAACAGCTAGGCTTGATCAGGGTTTGTGTTTGAATTTTAATCCAGAGAGTCCCCTTGGGAGTCCTAACGTCAAATGTATAGTACTTTTAAAATGTGGGAAATCCCAGGCAAATTTTCATACATTTCTGAGTCAGGGATTCTCCATATTGGGTCAAAGGGAAGCACTGATAATGATGACATATTCTGTCTGATGCCTTTTTGGTTCTGTAGCATCATTCAGCCTCTTACAGATATTTTAGGAAGAGGCTCAACATCATCATACAATGATGAAGTTTCAGAGGAGTGCTTCCTCTTACAGGGTAAGAACAATTTTTCTTATGTAGAGTGGATGAAATGGTCCAAAGACAGGTTTGGTTAAGGGATGAACAACATTCATCACTGGCAATTAAAACTTGATATACATTTCAGTTCTACAGACAATTAGTTATGAATTTGAGAGTTCTGCATTTTCAACAATACTTCTGTTGAATGGTGACTCTGCAGGGTATATGGAAGCTGCAATATCTCCTAGGCTTCAAGGAGTGTATCTTGGAGTCCAGTCATCCGATTATCACAACAGTCACATGTACACATTTCTCTCCTACATGCACATATAACAAGCACATAATTTTCCTACGATCTTCAGTCTTTATAAATGTAACTTGAAATGACTTGTAGAAAATGTCTCAATTTATTTGGCTTGATATTTATTTGCTTCTTGATGTTGATGAATATACATGTCAGCTTGTATGTATAACATTTTTTTAAAAGTGGAAAATCACATTGTGATGAACATATTCCTGCTTACTTTGATTAAATGTATTCTATACCAGAATCATGCGATTGAAGTCCGATTTTCTCCCAACTTAAGTTAGATGAAGACTTATAGGTAATATTCTTCTTGCAGCTTTTGAGATTCTCAGAATGAGCTTCCTATGTAAAGTCAGGTTGCAGAATTGTAGAATTCTGGGTAAAGCAAATAACATGTATTGTCCCTCCACTTCACATGAATGACCAAGTATTCTGGATAACACAACCCTAAAGCTTTTTGATTGGTCAGATAATATTTGCATTATGGAATTTTAAGCAAGATAGTAGAAAACATATATACAGTGGTCCCCCTCTTATACAGCCACCCCTTCTGCTGCACCGGGAAAGTGGCCTTATAAGACAGGTGGCCTTTCCAGAGGGGGACTAAATTTTTTATGAGAAGTATATGTAATGTACGTAGTAAGAAAGCTATATACTTCAGAGCATTTAATATCTTCATTTAATATCTTCGTTTAAAAGTAACATTAATTATTAAAAGGTTCTTCTTCTTATAATAATAGACTTATTTCAACTGAATATACATTAATAGTTCTTATCCTTGGCGTAAGCGTGATATGCGAGCGGGTGTTGTTGTCATACACATTGCAGAACCATTCAGTAACGTCATTTAAATCTTGGTACACATATAATTATCTTTCCATTTGCTCCATTTTGCCACTGCTGCTGAATAAACTCCTTATCGGTTACGATGTTGTTTATTTGAGTCTTTTCAACATAAAATTGTTTTATTCAAGTCTTTTCTACTTAGAATTGTTCAGCAAGTCCCCCCCTCCCCACCTCACCCGATGTTGATTAGAATAACTGACTTTTTTTCTGAAATAATCGTCTCTGTTTACGTGATGACATGTTAATGTTTGGTAATGATTTATTTGAATTTTGCTAACTGTATGCGATTTAATTATGCAGACGAAACTTTTGTAGAGCGGACGAAATGCCTTCTTTGTAAAGGAAGCAATCAGTGTGTTGTCACATGATTTTTCGGTCTTTGTTTGGTACCCTGTTTTGTTCAAGGTTAATTTCTCTGTTTGTGTGTCTGCACAAAATCTATTTTTAGCCTGTGCTGACCCTTTTATGATCTTGACAATTACGTCCAGTTGTAGTCATCAATGTTGCCAACTATAAGACTGATAAAACAATTTTTCTGCATTTAAACCAAATGCCATGTGTTTTTAAAGGCAGCAATCTTGTCATGTGATTCATTAGTCGCAGTCTGGTACCCTGTTGTTTTTACATTTCTTTAAACTAAGTGAAAGAAGCCAAAACGGTTTCAATATGTACACAGATTTGACCTGAACAATAGCACCTCGCAGCCATTAGGATTTGTAATCTTGGCAGTTACTGTCAGTAGTAATAGCCACTAATTATGAAAGTGAACAAGCTCAACACCTTACTAAGGGAAGCCATTAAAGCTATCAAACCATTTTCCTGCTGACTTATGTATTGTAGGTCAATACCGCCACTTCTCAGCTGTTACTGCTGTTCAATAATTGTAATCTTAACAATTATCAGAGTGACTAAATTGGACAGCTCATGATAACACAGCAGTAAGGTTACTCGGATTACGTGTACTTACCTTTTTGTATGGATTAAAATTTGAGTCTTTCTCAGCTTTATGGAATAAATGTGGCTTCTCGTGAGGCGTAAATGATATAATATTAACCTTAGTGGTACATGTACTTTAGTCAACACTTCTTTCAGTAACGAAAACCTGACATCGGGAAACAGAAATCGGATTACTTAACACACGCTATGAATAAAATACTGGCTTTGGATACATATTACAAAATAAAATGCGGCTGCTTGTGAGGGGTAAATTTTATATTTTTGCACTAATATGCTGGTCACTGGTCGCGTTAGCGGGGTGGCCTTTCGTGCGAGGTACTTTTGAACACAAACTCTTCGGTGCCGATGGATTCTGGCCGTAAGAAGCTGATGGCCGCTGGTCGGGGGGGGCGTTCAAGAGGGGGACCACTGTATATGATCAGTCATGTCTCATTGCAACCGAGGTTTAAGGTTTAGTTCTATGCAGAGGCAGATCTGATTTTGATCAGATTGTACAAAATACTAATCCATGAATTATCAGTTTTGTTTACCTTTCCACTGCCCTATACCCCCAAAAACCTCCCTTTTTATAGTCTTTAACTTGGGTCTCAAACTCAAACCACCCTGAGGGCATTTTTGATGGCTCAAGGGCCGCACTACCTTAGTTTTCTCTCATGACACCTTGTGATACCAATCATTTTGTGGGCCACATGATATGGCTTGGCCGGCCGCATGTTTGAGACCCTGCTTTAACTGCTACTTTCAATTTTATGGAATACACTGATACAGTCCTTCATTATAATGATGTCCATGGCAGCCATAGATTACATGAATATTGCCTTACTAGTGAGATGCCTTGTACAGGTAAAAAAAGTACATCCTACCTTTAATGTTACTACAGAATTAGGAACCAGTCTACCAAATAACAGGAACCATGTTATGATGAATGGCCTTGTAGTGCAATGAGCTAGTGCTTTATTTTGTTGCAGACAATAGTTAACAAGTTACATTTGCCTCTGAGAATTACTACATTGCATCAACTTTGAACAGTTGTACCATCTTTAGTATTTTGTCCTGCTATATGTGAAGTCTGGGTTTTCCCATTGTATGGAGTCTATGTGCACATTAGCTTTCAAAATGAGGGTTCTGCCACTGTGCAGGTAGTCATGGGTCACTAGTGGAAAACAGTACATGTAGCTAGAAATGTGTCTTTTATTCAAGAATTGTTGAATGTCTGAGAGTCCCTAAAGAGAAACTCGAGTCAGAGATGCAAGTTTCCTGATTCAGAGAAAACTACTGAAGTCATGATAAGTGCACAAAGATTTTTTTTGTTTTCCTTGGCATTATGTTACAAGAAAGATGGATGTGTGTGTGTGTGTGTGTGTGTGTGTGTGTATATATATATATATACATATATATATAAGAATTTCATGCAGTATCTGTAGTATGCACATATAATTTATGCATTAGACCTGTGCTGCTGTTTTAACAAGTATTAGAATAATGTGCCAGTGCGACAGATCTTAATCCTGTGCAGCATATTGGAAGGTGCCGTTAAACTTCTGACATTTTTTTTTACTCATATTGTTGTAAAACTAAGGAAAAACAAAGCATTGAATACATTCATGTACTAGGTTCATTGCCCATTCTAGGATGGTAATTAAACAAAAGTCAAAATAAAGTTGTAAAAATCGGGATGAGAAAGTTTAAAAGAAACTTTGAACATGAAAATACAAAAAAAGTAAAAGAATATTTGTATGCTGACATGAGTTTTGAACTCATGACCTCTTGTTTGGCAATTGTTACATACATACAGAAAGACAAACGTGGATGTTTATATATAGGATTAAGACCTGTTGTTGGATTTGGGAAGGTTGTCAAATATACTGAGAGAGTCGTCTAGAGTTACTGTTGTCCGACAGCTTAGGTGTGGTAGTTTCTGTATCCAGCTTGCCTGCCAACTAATAATTATTGTTGGTTTGTAACTTTTGATATAACAAGTCTAATGTTTGTAAAGAAGACAAAAAAAACAGTTATTTCTAAGTAGGAGACTGGTTTCTGTACATCCTTGTTATTATGTCTTATGTTTATTTGCATGATTACATATCAAATAAAACACAGTAGTTGCATCTATATTCAACAGTTACAGGTGTTATGATATTGATGTCCAAATAAGTTACTGAGAGATATAAATCCATTAACATCTATTTTGGGTAAATCATCCTTAACGGTGTCTCTAACATTAACATGCATGCACATGCTTCAGGGTTTAAAAATTCCATCATTTACTAGGTATAGCCAAGTTAATTATTGATTCTAATGAACCGTTAGACAATACTTGAAAAACCCATTGCTTGGATGCCATGAACAAGCTAAATACCAAGCGTTCCTCTCAATGAGCATGCCTGGTTTGGCAAGCATTATTGTTTTTTTAAACTTGTATATGTATCCTTTCTACTTTGTCACTGTTAGTATTAGTACTTGCAATTGGATAGTTTTTGTTTTCACTGATTGTTATAATCAGCAAGCTTGTGCATGTTACAAGAATCCAAGTTACAGTGAGAATTAGCTGTACCGAAATTTCCATTCTGTTGATGATACTTAAATAAGTGACGGATATTTGCTTAATCAAAGGATAATCTGAGGAATCATTCAGTTGAAGTTGAGATAATTCTTTGCAAGAGTTTTCTCTAATGAAATTGGTGTCCTTACAACTGTGTATACAAATTTGTTCCCAGTGCCTTTGTTTTGTGCTAGGAACACATGCAAAATTAAAGAGCATTACAATTAATAGATAAGCAACCAATGGCAACTATGGTAATAATAATAACAGCAACAGCAACCAAAAGACCAAAATCAGAGCTTAGTTGTCATTTATACATTGATTCATATCCTCAAGACTGAAGTAATGTGTGTAGTATACATGTTTAGCGTTAATTTAAAAAATAAAGTGGCATCCAAAGAGCCACTAGTATGTTAGTTATTGGGGTCATTTAGAATTACTGGGTCAGAAATATCCATACCTATTTTGTTTTTTCTTTTTTAAAGAAATTTTAAAGATATTACCATGAGCCTTCCCTGCTGTGGCCCTTCCATACTGGGATTTGAATTCTGCAACCTTGAGTAATGATTCTCTTCGAGAGTTTATTTTGGACATTTTTCAGACATGATTTTCCTTCATTTTAAAGCGGAATTCCGCTTTTCTCCTTTCTTGAATGAGATTTTTCTTGATAAAGTCCGTTTTTTATATCGTCTCCGATCGGGTTTTTTAATAACGGTCTGTCTGGTCCCATTCTGCAACGACCCTTGTAAAGTATTCATTCCATGTATTAGTTAGCACATGACACTTGTAAAGAGTATTCTGATTGGTCAAAAGTTTAAATTCACCCAACGAATCTTCGTGTAGTGGAAACTGATGGCAATGGAAAGAAGAAGCATTCTTGCAAAACATGGCGACCCAAGTTGTTGAGAGAGACCATGACACGAGAAGTTGAGATAAAGGTTTAAAAAAACGCATGGAAATGGGATTGGCTGGAGCGAAAAGTTGACGGAAATTTAGTTGGTCAGTTTATAAAGAAACCGAACGCTAGAGGACTGGCATTTTGTGACCTCTGCAAGAAAGATCTGAATTACGGTAATTGCAGTTGGAAGAGTTTGGAACAGCACCTACAAAAGAAACTGCATACAGAAAAATTGAAGCTCAGAAGGCATCTGGAAAAAGTGCAGTTAATTACTATAAGAAGAAAGATTTCTTGCATGAGAGAACAGATGTAGCCCTCTGTCAGAATATGCGTACTGCATGTCGCCAATACAACCACTAGCTTGAAAGGAAAAGGCTGTAGTTGAGAAGGAAAAGAAACAATTGCACATTGAGCCAAAAATGTCAGTGGTGACAAAATGGAAGGCTAAAGAAATCTTTGTCCTCTGTCAGAATGTGCTTACTGCATGTCGCCAATACAAGCACTAGCTTGAAAGGAAAAGGCTCTCGTTGAGAAGGAAAAGAAATGATTGCACATTGAGCCAAAAAAGTCAGTGGTGACAAAAAGGAAGGCTAAAGAAATCTTTGCCCTCTGTCAGAATATGCGTACTGCATGTCGCCAATACAAGCACTAGCTCTAAAGGAAAAGGCTTTCGTTGAGAAGGAAAAGAAACAATTGCACATTGAGCCAAAAAAGTCAGTGGTGACAAAAAGGAAGGCTAAAGAAATCTTTGCCAGAGCCGCAAAAAGATCTCGACTGGCATATCAACAGGTTCTGTCCAGTGGAGAAAAAGACAAGTGAATGTATGGGATTATTTTTATATAGTTGATATGCTTGGTTTATTTTACAGATTTGTTATGAAAAGAGAGAAGCATAATATGTTTGCTGCAAAAATTGACAAATTAAGGTGACTTAATTACGATGTGAACACTGACATGCGCATGAAATAACTTCAGCGTCAGTAGTATTGGAGAACAAATTCATGTGATAATAAATATTGTGAAATTATTCAAGTCAAATTGAACATTTTTGGTAAGTTTATTACTTTTTCAAATGATTATTTTGTTTCATATTATGATCATAAGTTGCACCAGGATCAGTTTTTTATGATTGCAAAATGTGTTTTTTGGCCAGGGGCATTCAGCCCATCAAGACCCTGTTGGGGGAGGACCCCCAAACCCCCCTTAAAATTTTTTCACCTTTTTTTTATGGAAGACCAGAATCATGTCTGATTTTTTTCTCACTTGCCTGTAAGGTCTGATGAGCTTAACATTTATGGTATGGCTACGATTCCATTGTCTGGTTGTCAGTATTTGCTTTTTATCACTCTGGAGGACATAATTTTTTTAATCTGATTTGATAACGGAATGTAGATTTTTGTCATCAATATCTTGGGCAGATTAAAATGTGAGACTGATCTGTGCATATTAATTAGTTGACCTTGCATCTGATTGCCAGATCTTGTTACCATTCTTAAAGGCATATTACTGGTCTGATTCTTGTATCTGATTAGCTGAATTATGTAAGCTTGTATCATCAAGAGCTCCAGTGAACTCTGCAGTTTCTGAGTTACAGCTCTGCTGGTGGGCCTCACAGAGGTGGGTTAAGGGCAGAATCAGGAATCCATGCTGACTGCAAGATTAAGTCCCCTTAAAATGCCAAGTAATTGTGTATTAGAGATGTATGGTATTACTAGTATATGGGTTTGCCACAGTATTTTTTCAGGTGGTATGGACCACTGTACTTTTTCACTGTACCGTTACTTATGTCATTAAGGAATACACAGAAATCCCTGAGTAATCTTTTTATAAATTTAATGATATTTTATGGCATCATTACATTTTCATGACAGAAATGATTATCATGTTTTTACAAAACAGTTGCATTTATCATAGATTAATTTTTAATATTACTAATTATATTTATGATACTTCAATTATACATTCAAAATGTGCCAAAGTAGCCAAATGAGATATTGCTAAAGATATTCGGGCCAAACCCAAGCTTTTAGAAAAATTTCAGATTAACAGTTTTTAAAACTTGTTTATTTATTTATTTATTTATTAGTGTATATTGATGTGTTCAATACATGTATTCCTTTGCACAACTGAAAATGGTCCTGTGATTTCAGGAGAGTAGTTCTCTGATTGAATTTTACATGATTTCTCATGTCCACTGGATATTTCTTTGCATTTCTCAAGTTTATGTTGACTGGCCCTCTCAAAGTTTCCCTGCATATTATATCAATAGTGTACCTAGTAGATTGTAGTGTCGTCAACCATTCTCTTTTTTATCAATAATCTCTGTAGAATTAAAATGATGTCATTTACAGGGTGTCAGCTGTAGTATAAGCTTAACCACCCAACTTTACTTGAAGTTTTATATTACAAATTGTGCACAAATTAACATACACATACTGTAGTTATCTGCAGTAAAGTACTGACATTTAATGGGGGGGGGTGCCAGTTCTGCAATTTTGTTTTGAGCAGAGATACTTTATTTCTCTTATTGTAAGAAAACTTTTTTTCAGATAGTTCGGTGGGTATGATGTGTTATTTTGCTATAAATCTGAGCTAGATATTTTTGCCAGCAATGGACAGGCAGAAATTAAAATAGTGTCAGGACATTGCCCTAGAATGTTAAATTGTTGGTCCCTAAGAGAAAATGTATATACTGTGCTACTTATCATGGTATGTTCAGAAACACTGCAGTACAGAAATTTTTTTGTGGTACCCAGCTCCAGTGTTTATAATTTAAGGGCAAGGCTATTCACCTTTTCTAGGTCCTAGTTTGCAGAGTGCAGAGAGGTACAGTGGACAGTACTGGATGTATAATGGCTTGTCCATTGATATATATATATATATATATATATATATATATATATATATTGGTACTGTGTATGACCAAGGAAAGAATGTAATCGACATTATCGTTAATAAGCATTGGTTCAGCTATGCAATTAATTTTTTATTTCGCAGTACAGTTTCAATATGTGTGTAGTCTGTATTCACAGTCTGACAGATGTCAAGTACCTAGTGAGTGGTTTCCTTTCTTTGGAAATAAATACAACAGCATTTTTTTCATGATCTCTGTATTTTCTATCGTTAGAGGAAACTTTCTTGTCTCAAAGATGAAGATATGGGTCAGTGGCACAATGGTATGGTCTAAATTGAACACTGCTTATTTATTGTGAAAAAACAATTTTTGATATTTTAGATAAAGAATGGTCAGCTTCCTCCAGGGCACAGGCCAGATAAGTGATTTTTTAATCCACACCCTCTGATGTAAATTAATGCATAAAACCAGGTCACCAGCTGAATCTGGCCTGTGAGCCATATTTAACACTGTTTTAGATGGAAATCGTGTGAATTGTGTGTTTCCAAACTGCAAGCTTGTAAAATGTATGTAATAAAGACAATCCAAAATATGCAAATGGCATTTAAAAATAGGGCAGTGTTAAGATAATTATTTTTGTATGGTTTATACAAAGTAATAGAAACTTGTTTGAAAAGGTTTTTTGCTAGTCAAGTAGATTTTGCTGAGCCAATAAACTTTTGTTTCTTGTCCAGTGGGCAAGTGGGAATAAATGAATATTTTCCAGCTCTGATAAGGGTATGCACTTATACATGCTCAGGTAGAACTCAATGCACATTTTTTAAATATTCTCTAGATTTGCTTTTGGTGCATATTTGTTCATGGGGCAGTACACAGATCCATGAAAGTGAATCTTGTAGCACTTTAGCAAAGACATGGGTAGGGCATTGCAAATTGTATGCTCAGTAACACAATACTGAGGAGTTTATTGTTTTTTCCCCACTAGTCTAGTTGGAAGCTGCACGAGGCAAAAAAAGAAGTAGAATAGATTTTAAGCTAAAGATATATGTGGCTGTGAAAATTTGTTAAGAAGAAACTTGCATAAGTCTTCATCTGAAAAGGAAAATGTAAGAGATTTTCAAAGGCTTTGTGTGTTGAATTCAGTCAGTTTTGTACATGCACATGAATATAGACTGAGAGACTGGCTGTGTTCAACAACAAGCAGTATTAGAAAACTCATAAGCATGCATGTGAGGTGAAGTCTTATGGTAAAAGCACTTGCTTTTTGTCTCTTCAATAAATGTCTATCAACCTGGGGTTGGTTTTAATATTAAAAAAATAGCTAAAGTTCCTGATCTGTCAATGTCCATGTCCATATCAGTAGTTATTAGTACAAATGGTGGATCTTGATAAAAAGTGGACTACTGGAGGTAGTTGATTCTTAGCCAAACACTTCAGTTTGCAAAGATGAGAAACTGAATCATAATTAACATTGAAACATAAACAAACTCTCTCATACTGTGAAGGCATGAAGTTAGCTCTTTCTTACTGATGCTAAGGAGAGGAGAGCAGGATCCTCATCCTAAAAAGTGGGTTGTTGAAAATCTATCTGACTTTAAGTTTATTCCACTTAGTGTATATGGAAATCTCCTGATTTGGCTTCTTTTTGCTTTCACATGATTGCAAAAGTCAGAAAAACTTTGCTGCACACATTTTGGGGGAGAATATGAGCCAGTTGATACATACAGGATGCGATAGTAGGCCACAATGGTCTTCTCCTGTTGGTGGATATTCCTTTTATAAGGAGCAGTTGTAGTTAATCTTGCAAAGCACTCTCCCCACCCCCATTCTTAGCTAGGAAAGGTAGCTCTGATATATTTTCATATTTAATCAGTGAATCTTTTATTATTTAAATTTCAAAGTCATTACATATGCATATGTTTAAAATCTGGCAAGAAGAATGTTTACAAATTTAATGATTTTCACCAGTGTTTCCCTTTACTCATTTGTGTGTCAGAGACCCTCCAAAGTTTTATTTTGACCACAAGTTCTGACACCAAAGTTTGTTTTTACTCAGACACCAAGGGGATTTTTTGCTCTCTAGTTTGTACCCCTAGGAGAAACACTGGTTCACTTTCGCTATAGTATTATTATGTCAGAAGTATTTATTCCTTGAGAATCAGAATACATGTTTGGAAATGGTTGGTAGATGTTTCAAATTTCAGAATATTATCTCCCATTTTCCTCTACTTGCGCATTATTTTCTTGAAGAGTGATATTTAATTTGGTCATGTTTCAGGCAATTCTAATACTTTGGAGAAGCAATATTCCATACCTAAAGCTGGTATATACAAAGCAGAGATAGCATCAGTGAATGGGGTGTGTATACAGTTCTAAACTACTTTAGTAGGTACATGTAATTAGCAGCAAATTAAACAGTAGAACACATCTCAGAAGAGGAGTCATGATTCTGGCAGATCTATAACCAAGTCAGGTAGTTGATGGATTGTCAGAGGTGGCTTGCCTACTCAGTAACATAGCAATTTAAGTTAAGGTTTGAAGTTGTTTATTATTTAAAAGCAATGACATCCATGCATGCTGAAAATTACATAAAAAAAAGTTTATGAGAAATTTTGATGTTCTCAGAATTTGAATTTGTATATATTACAGAGTGACATCTGAGCTCTTTGGACAAGAACGGCAGGATGCTCCAAACTTTGTTATGATACAAGTTCATCCATCACACTTTCTAAACCTTTGTTCTTTCGTCTAAATTTTCATTCATCTGTGAGCCTGTTTTTTATAGTTTCCATGAATTTTGCGAAACTTTTTGTTGCACTCTTCTGAAAAGGGCAGTGTTGCATTTAACTATTTTTTCTTAACATTGGTACAAGTTGCACAAACTTTAACAGAAATGAGTTAATCTGAATGCACAACTTGGGATACTGTATGCATTGAACCTATCAAATTATTCTGTATACAGTGGCATAGCAACTGCCCATGCAACCCCTGCAGTGGGTGGGCAAATATCCCATCGAACAACATTTATTTTTATTAAGAGGGGGCACCAAGAATTATATTCAGTTGTAAGGCCAGAATTTTTTGCTATGCCACAGACCATATAGCAGATTTTGATTGTTATTTTTAGCAGTAGTACACTTTTAGCAATTTAACAGTATACATATATAATTGAGGTCATAAAAATAAATCTTGCTAAAATTATTATCCTGAAATATATGTGACAAAATTTTTATGATATTGTTTGACATTAGAAGATAATAAAATGGCCCTGTTTCATTCATGGAGAAACTGCCTTCTTAGTCTACTGTAATGTTA
This sequence comes from Megalonaias nervosa, assembly GCA_016617855.1. NCBI lineage: Eukaryota > Metazoa > Mollusca > Bivalvia > Unionida > Unionidae > Megalonaias > Megalonaias nervosa. Next base: position 69,780 of record JAECUM010003665.1, on the reverse strand, counting down.
AAAATGACTCAAGTTACTTTTTAAAATTAGCTGAAGTAAGTTTTCCTTCTTCCTTATAACACCAACTCTTTGGTATTTTGCAAAAGATTGAATTAAAAGTTAGAAATAATGGCTGTACGATCACAATGTACAACTGATTATCGTAATCATTATCCTTAATGCTTTGAATAAAGAGTTAAAGGACCATGTGCTGCTGTATCCACTACTATGGACATTAGTTTAAGATTGTTCATGCCTTTTGCCTGAGCTAGCAGTTTTGAATATTTTAACATGTAATGTGAATAAAGAGTTATAGGGACCACAAGCTACTGTATCAACTACTGTTGTTAGTATTTAAGATTGTTCATGCCATGTTTCATTGCAATAGCCAGTATGCTCACAATAGAAAGACAAAGGAGTTTTTTTTTTTCTAATCCCAGCCAGTCATATTGACATGGGGTTCTCAGCCAAGACTTCAAATGATGTCTGCTTGGTTTTAAATGAAAATGGTGCCAATCTGATATCTGATATGTCCACCGCAATAGCTAATCAGAAAATCGTGTTATCACTGACGAATATAATAGTTGGTTTCAACTCTCTGCACTTAAAAGGAAGAAATGGTCTTATCTTGAATTCCATGAGATTTGTTTTACACAAGAGTGCCAGTCCCTTCAAGGGACATTTGTTGGAGTTATTGCCCTTTTAGCTTGGTGCCAGATATAGTATAGCACCGAATATGGGGAACATAAATAGGCTATCAGCTTTCATTAAGTTGCCATGAAACTTGGTACATGTTATGGTCATCATCGGAAGAGATATTGCCTATTTTCTCCTGCAACTGAACACAAGAATGAGATAGAATCTTGTGAACATAATTGGTTCTACAGTTTTTTATGGATCATGATTCACATTTGCACTTATTTTGCTTATCAGAAGAAGATGCACATATTGACAAATCTTTGTGCTCCCACAATCATTGTAAGAGTTATTGCCCATTATTTTCTTTATTCGGAGCTCAATGCAGCATATTTTGAATGCAGCTGCTCAGCTTTAGTGGATTGGTGTGAAACTTGGTTTTAATTGCACTATTGTTAGAAGAGGTGTGCATTATTTTTTTTAAATTTTTTTTTACTACAGAGCTGACCCATTCCATCATGGTTGTAATAGTGAGATAGTGTTGGTGAGGACTTACATATGTAAGCAAATTGCTCACCATTCCTCTTATTTTATATTGGAACTGCACATTGCTCTTCACAATCTATTTACCATATTTACGGTATTTTTTCGGACACGGTTTGTTTTCGGACACCATTTTTGGGGGGCAAATGTAATATTTAAATACTTTGTAATTTTCAGACGTTTCTCCACTATAATTTTTTCTACAACTTATGTTTTTGGACACAATCTAAGAAGATCTGCTGCATCATTTTAACCCTTTAGCTACAACTGCTACATCTAAGCATCACCTGTAAATAGCTCCTGAAAACCCCACTGACGCATATATGCAGTGTCGATAAGCCTTGTTTGCTACCCCAGTGTCGCTTATGTGCACGTAGTTAAGCAGTACTCGAAACCCCAGTGTCGCATCTATGCAGACGTGACCGCTATGTTAACTAAATGTTGATTGGTTGAAAGTACAGAAGTTTACATATTTTTGATTATCATAACCAATGAGAGGGCTGGTTACTGAACATTTTGATACAAGTTTGAAAGCTGAGAGGTTAAATTTAGACACGTGGGAAGGGCTTTCCTGCAATATACGAAACACTTGTAGTTGAGATAAACAAAAATGGATTCCGATTCAGATATTAGCGACTTTGAAGGGTTCAGTGCAAGCGATATCGAAGAGTTTAATGGATCATTCTTAGAAAATGGATTAGATATTGTTGTTAGTCCCGTTTCAGTACCAGATGTAAGTGATTTTGAATTGTATGACGAGGATTTATTTTGTGGGATTCAAAACAGTTTACAAGACTAGGATTTCTTGTATGATGGGATGTAGGAGTATATAAAGTGGAAATATATGAATAACAGACACTATACAAGGTAAGCTGTTTTTATTTCACTGAAATCCAGCAAAAACTAATGAAATAATGAATATAAATGTAACCATGTTTTTATTGTCAGTTTCCGTAGTCAGCCATGATGATGCTCTAGTATTTCAGCCTAGCAAACAGCCTCACTAGTCTCAATAACTGATACGATAGCACTCAGCAGTAGTGAAACTGCACAACAGCTGTAGTAGCTAAAGGGTTAAAGCAAAATTCACAGCGTGTTTGCAGTTCATTTAACTGTTACAAAGTTCGCAAAGGTGTGACAGTTTTGGCTTTGATTAGAAAACGATGACCCATGCTTTATATCATTAAACAGTACATCAGAGAGTCAGTATGGATTAGTAAATTCATTGGCATTGTGCAACAAAACAAACCCCTTATCCCTGAGGCATTATGTACCACGGTTTAAACACAGTTATTGTTCTACAGGTAATAAACCTCTTTGTAGACGATAAATATTGATTGTGGGTCCTACATGTTCGGTACATCATCTGCTCTCCTAATGAAATCCAGATGGCTGCCTTTTATTTCTGAACACACCTGTCAAAGAAATCCCACAAGTTATATTATTAACAATTATCACCTAGACACCTTGAAATCTCTAACATGCATCAAAACAATCTTTGAGCAGTTGATTGTTTCGAGTCGGCAAGCTCTGCTAATTTTGAAAGCTACCCTCGGCTAGGTGGGAAAAAAAAAGGGAGAACCACAACAGATAGATCACCTTTATTTTAAAAAATATCAACATATTAATCACGCTGACTTGTATATTGCAACTTGCTTGTTATTTTTACCCTTTCTAGGCGTGCATACAACACTAACCCCATATGGAGCCTCCTACCCTTGGTTCTGTAAGATTAGCCATCATACATGTACTGGTATTTCTACTCTCGATACTAAAATGTTTCTGTCATAAATATCTTCAGAATTATAATTCCAAAATCTTTTTATTTAGTTTGTATTAATATCTTAATTACACAGAAATAAAGCTTGCGTGCATTTGTAAGGTGGACTGCAAGATTACTAATATGGCAGTTCTTTTGGAAAATACGCGCACAATCGTGGCTCTAATACATGTATGGCTGCATTTTCTGGTGCATGGACATGTATCAAATAGACAAAATTGGCAAGTAATGCCTGTTTTTCATTCATTATTCTTTTCCATGGTGTTAGACAACAAAATACTTGTTTTACTTCATGGCAGTATGTCGTCATGTGAGCTAACGGTAACTTGGTTATAGGGGGTGGGGGCACAAATTTATCTTCCCCTGTTTGTTTTCGGACACCTAATTAAAGAATTTAATGTCTTCAGACGACAAAAAGAGTAATTATTTGTTGCCGTCCGAAAACATGCCGTAAATACGGTAGTATACAACAAATATATATTTTTCTACAAATTTATTTTTCCCATTTGGTACTTCACTAAGTATATGTCAATAATATGTTCAAATTAGGCATCACTACTATGACACTGAAATAAAGTGATGCATAATAGTATACAAAGATCAGAATCAACAAATGAAACAAAATCTGAACAGGTCTCAATAGAACATTTGAAACATTTTTTTCTTTCTTTAGAAAATTATACCAATATACTTGTGTGTGTTATTTTGCTCTTAAGCAATGAAACATTAAAGTTTATAAATTCTCACATGCGCTTGTTACATGTTTGACAGGACAGTAACACATGTAATTGTTTAGCCTTAATAATTTTCATTTTTGTGTCATGCTGTTTGAAAACAATTTATGTACTTTTTAGCTCTTCTGGTTATAGACTGGGAGAACTTATGGCTGGTCTGTTGTCCATCATCAGTCCATCTTCCTAAACTACTTCAATATTGCCATGAACTTGATGCACAATTCATTCCAGGGTCTGGTTAGTGTTAAATGAAACTGACACTGCTTGGATATCCAGTATGGTTGCCACAGTATTCATCTTAAATATCTTCTTTATCGCTACTCCTTGTGTCAACATGGGGTCTTCACGAGAAGACTTGTTACGATTTCTGGTTGATTCTAAATGAAAATCGTTCCCTTCTGATATCTGAAAATCTTGTTAATGCTACTTCTTCAGGAGGGCTGGTCATATCAACATTTCACAAAGAGACTTATCATGAAGGAATGGTCATATGGATCAGGTTTTTTTAACTGAAACACTTCTTGGGATGTCTTGTTTGTTGCAAATGAAAGTGGTGCCTGTCTAGCCTCCAATATGATTGCCACAATGGCCATTTTGGAAATTTTGTAAATGCTACTTCTTATTGGGGTTTGGTCATGTCAGCTTTGTACTTTTACCAAATGACTTCCTCTGATGTGTAATTGGGCTTCAGTGGAAATGGTGCAGTTCTGATATCCTGGATGGCCACCATAGCAGCCATCTTGAAAATCTTGTTATTGTTACTCCTTCAAAACAGAAATCATATCAGCATCGGGTATTTACCAGAAGATTTATTAAGATGTATTGTTGGTCCTGACCACTCTGGTGGCCTAAGTGGTTAGAATGTCTGCAATGAATGTGGGAGGTCATGGGTTCAAAGTCATACCAAAGACTTAAAAGAATGGTACTGGCAGCTGCCTCACTTGGTGCTCAGCATTAAGAAGTTAGTGTTTGGACTGGTCGGCCTGGTGTCAGGATAATGTGACTGGGCAGGACATCATTCTGCATGTCTGTGGCATGATGCCCCAGTGCTAGACATCACAATAAACTGCCACACTGCAGACATTGTAGTGATGTGACTAAATTGATAAGCTACATTAAAAATTCAAACATACACACACACACACACTCTCTCTTGTTTGTCCTGAATTAAAATGATGCCAAACTATGTCCAGCATGGCCACCACATCAGCCATCTTAAAACTCTTGTTTTAGCTACAGGTACTCTTACATGTAAATGGAATGTCATTTTGACATTGGGGTTTTAATCAGAACAAGTTGGTCTCAAAATATTACCAACTGTACATCCAATATGGCTATTATGGCAGCCATCTTGAAAATCTTGCTGTCACTAACCCCTACCCCAAATTTAAGGTCATATTGATATAGGGTTTTCACCAAAAGACTTCTAATTATGTCTACTTCGTCATAGATGGAAAAATTGCTAGTCTGACATTCACTATGTCCATCACAGCAAATAACTTGAAAATCTTGCAACCACTGAAAAATGTTAAAAAAATACTCAGCAGTTGAAAGGAAAAATTGGTCTTTTCTTGAATTCCTTGAAATTCTTTTGACCAGTAGAGCATTGGTCCTTTGAAGGGACTTTTGTTATCAGTTATTAGTGTGTCTCAAATTAAAGAAAAATTCTTTTAATTTTCTTTCACACAGATGGTGGAGCTTGTTAGTGGAACAAATGTTTATGTACATCTTGATGAATATAGAACAGCTATTAACAAGTCAATACCTAAATTATACAAAAGGCTTGACAACTCACAGGAAATCCATAAAGATGGCAAACGGATAGCAAGATACCTGATGTCCATTTTTTTCGAAAAGAAGGAACTCCAGGAACGAAGCTTAACAAATTCTGAATTATCTCGTTATCCCCCACTAAATCAAAAAATTGTGAACGCAATCCTTGGTAAGTGTATCAGATGATATCCATTATAGAAGAGAGAAAAAAGAAACTTGTTTCCTTAAATGTAGTGATTATACATTAGACAACGTCACATATCTAGGAAAACTCTACCTATTTTAATGATGATTATGTTGGTTGGTTGCATGGTATTATTGGTCCTTTAAACACGTTGGCTAAATCATGCTGAGGATATGGGACCTAGGTACCTCTTCCAAGGATATAATGCAGGCAACCTGGACTGCGATTATCAAACCAGCAACCAATGGATCACATGTCAGACACTGTACTAACTGAGCTACATTCATACTGTGGCTGGTCCTGTGTGTAGCTGGTTGAGCCCACAAGCAATCAATCCCAAAGTTTTCAAGCTGTTCATTGAAATTATCTGTCAAGTCTTTACTTTTGTCAGTGATGCTATTTTCTTTTTAAAGACCAAACCTGTGTGCCTGCAACTTAGAGTCCATTTGATTCCTATAACTTGTTGTTTTGTATATTTCTTTTTTTCCTCAAGTTTTATCAAAATCCATTTGTTTTGGCTTTTGAATGTAACACAGGCCTGTTGCACCCACCTGTACATATGTCATAAGAGGTGACTAATGGAGACAGGAGCTGCGGTTGCACAGTGGCTAGCAAGCCAAACTAATGCCCAACTAATTAATCCTACCATACCACAGGATAGCCATGGTTGGCCATCATGGTGTATCCTCAGGCAAGGCACTTCATTCCAAACACCTTCAACCAAACCAGACAAGAAAGTTTTGCATTTTTCCGTCATTTTCTCTGTTGTCAGTAATTTGCATTGCAGTTTATACCATGTCTGTTTTTTTTTAATGTTCTCTCAACATGTGTATGTTTTGGTATTACAACATTAGCTAGGTAATATATACTGCTATATGATATACAAATGTAAATAGTTATCTTCAGGTATAATTTAAAAACAAAATTTTTTGGGATATCCCAGAAAAATGTTAAGGTTTAGGTTTGGGTCACTTGTGCAGTTTGTCAAAAGATTCTAAATTCCAACATCTGCTTCCTGAAATCACAGAAATGCATAGCTCTGTATTATTATACACATCATGGTCACTTTTTATATGGTACTGATTGTATCAAGATTATGCATTGAGCTGCATACCTCTGACTTTAAAACCTTATGGTTTACCGTCATCTTGATTGAAACTACTTATCTTCAGTTCTAAAATTTATTTATTTTCTGCAAAGAGAAAAATATTCAGGATTATCAATAAAATGTTACATAGTAATAATGTATATTTTTCTCTTCCCCCAAAGCTTTTTCAGTAATGAACTCAGACTCAACAAGAGCAGATGTAAAAAAAGCAATGAGAACCAGCTTGACTTCAAAGAGATGCAAAGCTAGAAAACAGAAATTTACAGCAGCATGAGGACTTGATTCTTTTAACTTGCTTATTCTACTTGGGAAAAAAGAATTGAATGAAACTGTCAAACTTTTGTTCTTGACCAAGTATTGGCCTGAGTCAGCATGGAGAGCCAATGCAACCAAAATGTGGAAACACTGTGCAATAATCTTAACCAAGGCTGATATCACAGCACTCATTTTAATGATATTTTTCTACATTTGTATATAATTATGGCCATGTTAGCTGGTTTAATGTGAACCCTTGGGTGACATGATATTTCCTTAATCATTTATCTCACTGATGACCTATGCATTCCCATTCATATTATGTTGATATGGATATCATGCTGAGACATTTAAGGCTGAGAAATACTGAGTCACGTCATGAGCAAATGAAGTTAATCATGGTGTAACTTTAAACTTTACAGGTATTTTTCGAACTGACTTGACATTTCCATGTAACACACTTTAACCATTGAATATGCTGAAACATAAGAAAGCTGGCTTTATTGTTATATTACATTTATGTGGACTAGTTTCCATGTATTATTTTTACATGATATATATACAGACCCGGCTGGTTGTGTGTGCAGAGTGGGCGATGCACACATGCACCTTTTCATTTCCTGTTCATTTTATTTGCAATTTATTTGGAGAAAAAAAAATTTGGAAAGGTGCCAAACATCATTGCACACACAAGAAAAACACCACAAGCTGGGCCTGTACATATATCATCTCAGATTCTTGAGTTTTGGATGGACCCATATTACTGTACTGTTACCATTCATGCATTGTGTACAGACCCTAAAACAGGTCATTTGAGCAAATCATCATTTGTGCTTCATGATCATTTGGAATATAATTTGAGTTCTTATTGTTTGTGTTCATTCATGATTGCATTTTGCTTTTATCACTCCATCCATTGTTTTGTTTCATTTTTGTAATGAATACGAAAACCATCTACCAAAGTTGCATTTCCTTTTTGTCAAGAGATATCAGCAATTGAATATGGGAAGTAAACAAACTTCCGTGTCATGATTGGTAAAGCTGGACAAGACTTGAAGGAGTCACGGTACTAATTCAGTTCCCATAGTAAACCTATGCAAACACCATGATATTAAAAATTCAATAACTTAAAATTTCCGAGTGCCCATGATCAAACCTATATTTATCAGTATAGATGAAACCTGGATGTCAGCTTCTGTGTAGAGGAAAGGATATGAGCTGCGGCATTTTCTGGACCTGCGTGTGTTTGAAACGTGCTTTCAATTCTGCACCAAAGAGTCAGGTGCTAATTTTAGTAATGAGTGTTCCAAACTCAAGACTGTTAAAGGACTGGAATTCCATCAATAAAACAATGTCTGTATTTTTTTTTTACTTACAACTAGGATAAGCTCTCAAAAGATTCATTTTCCTAAAACATAACTTACATTATTAACCAATCCTGGCCACCCAAACCCATATATACTCTATTAAATGTTCACCCATTTCCAGGCTGGTTCCCATTTTCCCATACCATTAGTACCGCGTGTCCTGTGAAACTTTGTTACAGATATGTTTACCTTGGTTTGATTTCTGCAGCAGTAATATTCACAGTGAGAGTCTGTCCTGTATCCTTTTTTTATAAGCTGCATAATTTATGCAATATTTTGTCTAAGTTGAGTTCTGTAGTCGACTCTGGAATCCATTCATGAAAGGCATTTGAGTTCCCTTTTGGTTTCACTTACAATTCATCATTCTGTGTTTGTATTTGTGATTTCCATTTTGTTCAACTACATTATGCAGGTTTGCATTAAGTCTCCATCTGCTCTGCATTCCAGTTTTATTTCACAGGTGAAAAGACCTATTTCAGGGTCAGTAATATCTCCTGTTATAAATGTTTCTAGTTTAATGAGCAGAAATGCTTTAAAAGTTGGTCAACAAACTGACAGTAGTTTTTAGACATACAGCCAGATCTATTCTAAAAATGAAAAGTTAGGCTAGAAATACCTCCTCCCCCTTTTCAAAGCAAGAAGGAAGTTATGAAATAAAGGAGAGGTTTAACAAAGACCTGAAGGCAGATTTTGAAAATATGTTGTCTACTTTTATTGCAATTGGTTGATTTTCTCATTTCAAAAGTTTTGAAAAATTAGCATGAATCCATCAGTTGAACATCCTAGAATAGACTTTAATGTACATGTTCGTAATTGACGATACCTTTGTATTCTAGGTGGGCAGATATTTGTTTGTAGCACAAATACTTGCATTTCAATGGAGTATTGTTTACACTGTTTTTAATTTTGTTACATGAAGAAATAAACGTTACTTTAAAATTGGCTGTATTATTGTCATGATGACTTTGTATTTTTATTTAAAAATAAATATGTTGTTATCATGTCATCGGTTATGAAGCTTCATTTTTATGAGTTCATATAGTTTCTAGCTGGTTCTAAATGAAATGATGCTAACTGTCCTTCCGTATTTTTATCTCCACTCATGTCAAATGGATGGTCATATCAACATGATGTTATCATCAGAAGATGTATTATGATATCTACTGGATCCTAACTGAAAATGGTACCAATCATACATCCATTATGGCAGCTATAGTGACCATCTTGAATATCTTGCTGTCACTGCTTCCTGATTGGATGGTCATGTTAACATGGGGTTTTCACCAAAAAACTTCTAATGATGTTTATTTGGTCCTAATTGAAATTGGTGCCAATCTGACATTCAGTTGTTAACCACAGCAGGATATTTGAAAATCTTGTAATCCTGAAGAATATGTGACTTGTTTTCAACAGTCAGCATTGAAAGAAGAGATGGTTGTGTATTGAATTCCTAGAAATGCATTTTGTACAGTAAAGCATCAGTCTCTTAAACGGACTTGTGTTAACTTCTTTCCTGTTCTCAAATTTGTTTTCAAAAGCTTTTCTCAACTGTTCCATACGCATGTACTCAACATTCCCAGTATCTTTTTTTTTCTTGAGCTTAGGGTTTATGCACACACTAGTGAGCAAAATTGAGGGTGTGATGAAATATCAAGGGGTACAGTGATTTTAACAAGAATTTAATTACATGTATTCCAAGACCAAGGTTACTTGAGCTGAAAATTTTATCTTCCTGTCACTAGGCCAAGTTACCTTGGCATATCTGCATCAAAAGGTCATAGGCAGACTTAATACATGTATTCACAGTTGCAGCACCCCATTGATTCCTAGGCAGGGTGGTTCAAGGTCAAGATCATTGGGGTCAGTATTGTAACTTTGAGCCCTATTGGTAATTGACCAGAAAGCATATGCAGTGGCCTGTTGTCTGTAGTCTGTCCATCATCAGTCTGATTATCAGCTCATTTGTTGTTACTGCTAAACTACTCAGAGAATTGCCTAATTAAGTTTGTGTAGTCATTGATTCTGCCAGTAGTCTCGGATTCCATTTTGTGTCAACATGTAGCTGTCCATCATAGTTAAAATTATTGAGTAAATTCTGGTCTTAAAATACATGTCTACACTATTTATACCTTTATTATCCCCACAATATTTTGATGAAGCATAAGGAATAATGTGATACCCACTGTCTGTCTTGCTCATTGTAGTTATATTGCCCATGTGGTAACCATTGGCAAGAGGTGTGTCATCCTCGGCTTCTTCCCCAGGGGGCTGAGGGAGGAAAACAAGGGTCAAATGCACAAAAATGTCTGTTGCACTGACAGGTTCAAATATTTTCTGATCCAGAATTTTCTGTGCAATGTAAAAAGATGTGTAATGGATTTTACATTGTGATACTGTATTAAGCTGAGGGGAGGGATATGTTGAACAATGCAATAAGAAGCATGAGGATTTGTTATTGTAACCCACTTCAGTTGCACTAGTTTTGTTTTTCAGAATATGCATGACAGTTAGATATTGACAGCAAGGAGAAAGTTGCATTCTCAGTCCATGCAGATCAAATTGTTGTTTTAAATATACATGTACCAATGGTGGGTGTCATTTCACTGTTACTGCGCTGCAAGATACTTTATACAAATTAGTTTGTGAATCACTTTTATTGCTGACAATTATTTTACATTAATATTGGGTTATTGGTATTTAGTTTGTCTGTTGTGGTATGCTTCCAGTGATCTTAAGTTGAACACATCAGAACACATCAGAAGAGACCATTTAATTTACCATGTGCATTCATCATTCAAGACTTTATAGAAACTTTTGAATGCAAAGATTCATTAGTTTTGAACAGTGCTTCTGTCTTGTTTAAACAAAGCAAAGGACTGCTACTTGCAAATGAACAAGATTAACCTTCCAGCCCCCATCTCTCTCTCTCTTCTGGAAGACACAGTTTAAGGAAATTTATATAGCAGGATAGCATGATAAATTTCACATGTTAGGAAATCTAATTCCTTGATCACTAATCAGTAAATCTCCGGAAGTACATTCATTAAGTATAAACAATAAAAGTCCTGCTCTAGATGGACTGCATATCTTTTTCTTTCATTGCCTGATTGTATTATCTCGGTCCTGAACAGTCCTTTCAGTGAAGTACATGCAGAGAATTTTGGCAAAATAAAAAGTATCAGTGTGTTTAGACATTATAACAAAGGAGACAGAAATGATAAACTCTGTGAAAAGCATTGACAAGCATTAAGATGGAAAACTTAGTGGTTAGACAGAAAGCAAGAATTTCATAGATGAGTGATAGGCAGGTTTGAAAGAAAACCTACAGCTCATGTGATAATATTTACAAACACACACAAATATAACAAGACCTGGTAGCAGGGTTTACTATTTATTTGTCTACTGTTTATTCTGTTATTATTTGTTTAAAAGAGTAAATAGCTGTAAATTTTGGTGTTTTGCTTTAGAAAGGAACACATGCAAAAAAAATGTTAAGTTTTTGCAAAATACATGTATATATACAAGTACTTGGTATTATCAAGCTGCATAGGGACTCGAAAACAATAATAGCTGTTGTTTTCTGGAAGTTATGTATCATTGGAAACTTGTGGATAACCCAGTATATTGCAGAACCTGCATTTCTTTCGAGTTGTTCATGTATATCCATGGTTGTAACAAAAGTGATTGCATAGGCTGAGCGAAACTATTGGATGTGATTCACTTGGGATCCATCATAGTACAAACACAGATTCATTGAAAAGAATCAAACTTTTCTGAGCAGATTTGTACTATACTACACAGCGGAAAGGATTGATCTGAATATATGAAACTTGTGTTATATATATGAATGATTTTTGTTTTTTTTTTTTGTTTCAATGTTTGAGAAGATTTGACGCAAACATGTTTCTTACAGGTATATGGCTCACAGTACATACATATATGCCAATGATATATCTACATGTAATTGTGGGGACATGTAGTTTTATTATGTTAGTCCAGGATTGGGCAACCTGGTTTTATCCACTTATTTGCATCATAGGGCATGGCTTTAAAAGTCACTTATCTGGCCCGGGCCCTGGAGGAAGTATACCGAGAGCAGACTGAGATTTTCAACCATGTAGTTGGTATTTTATTGAGTTTTGTTTCAAAGTAAATCGATGATACTTGCAATGTATTATATTGTTGATTCTGTTTATTCTATTGTTGATACTGTTACTAAAGCTGCTGATATCAAATGCTGCTCAGGTTAATTTATACCATGCTTTTGTGCAGTTGTAGAAATTTGAAATGGCTGCTGATGGTATACCGTCACTCAACCAGTCTTGCTCAGAGATGTCAGACTGCGGGGTTCAATACATAATGAGTAAGATGCTCGACTGTTTGGCATTTCAAAGGACATTTGTAAACACATTGATTTTCAGCTTGATAAAAGTATCTTGCATCAGCTTTGTGCATCTCTGTTTCACACACACTTTGTGGTCATTTAGGATGAAATGAATATTCTTTTCCATCATCAGATCCAGCTATTTTTCATCTTGGGGTACAAAAACAACCTGATATATTTTACTCGAATTTATGACTCATTTAGGATGATAAGAAAAATTGGCTGTTGTTGCTATCTTTTTTCTTAACTTTAGGACCAGGAAACATATTTTGTTCTCAAGGTGTGATGAGCTGATGAGACAACACAATGTTGTTAAAAAACACATGGTGTGGGGGATATATGTAATGGCTATGGTACATATCCCACTGCAGTCATTCACTTGCAGAATTTTGCATAGTCCAGGAGATACAAGATGGACTTTTTGCGTTATGCTTCGTGACTATAGAGTGTTTAAAAACTTCGGAAACGATAATGATGAAGCAAATTCACAGGAAAATTGTGTCAATATTCATGTGCAATATACCTGGCATGCAAAGTTAGCAAGCTGTTATTGGACAGTTCTGAATGTATTTACCAGATACAATATAATATGTTCACCAAATACAGCAATTTTAGTACTGTGATATATATATTATATTCATTTAATTACTGATTAACAAAAATTTTGTTGATGAAAATCATGCTTATTTGAAATGTACTTTTGTAAACTGTCTTTTTTTAATAATTTGACCTTGCTGTGCAATCCTTTAGTCAAGCTGTGAAAAACACCTAGGTGTTTGCCAAATCAAGAATAATGCACATTTTACGAGATTCCTAAAGTAAACACTTGACAAAAAGTATGAAATTCTTTCTTTTCTTTCTTTCTTTCTTTCTTTCTTTCAGGGAAATTTTAAGCTACCAGTATTCATTGCAAGTAAAAGTGTAGTGACTGTATCACATGCTAATTTTAAGCGATTTACAGTAAACTTTTTCTTCAGCAATTTCAGAACAATGCTTCAAGAGTCCTTACATTTTGTATTTTGAGGATCTTCTTTGATGTTTGTAAACTCTTGTGCTTTGATGTTTTAAATGTCCATTTTGGTGGTTTAATACTTAGTGTTCATAGTACAGTATATTTATCAGTTTGTATCATTTACTTTAAAATCTGTTTCAGGGCATAAGAGTGCATTGTGATGTTATAATGGGCCATTTCATTTGTTCCAAACCCTGTATCTGTATATGTATTTCCTGAGTTTATGTCATTGATTTCTGAATGAGTTTTATTCCAGTAGTTGTACTGGAGATTTGGTTTTCTCATTCTCTTTCTCTTTTCATCCATGTTGTGTGCAACCTACAAATTTGTTTTTGTTCTGGTTTTAATGTCATTTTTCAGTGCATGATAGGCTATAATTGGCAGCCTGTATATTTGGTGGAAGAAGAACCCGGGAAAACTCTGGGAACAACCACTGACCCATAATAGGAAGCTACTGGCAAGCTTTCTGACATACCCACATTGACTAAGCCTGAGACTCTATCCCACACAGATAGATATGAGATATCAGTGATCTGTAAAGGCAAATGTCTTAGACTGCTCTGCCACCTGGAGTCCCTCCCAAAATGTTCTATTCAGCGTACAGGGGCTGCAGTATACTGGATCCTTGTAGTAATGGACTGATATATTCTTTACAGTGTATAATGGCTGCATTATACTTACGGAGTCGATGTAGTGATGGCCCGCCCTATTCTATATAGGGTCTTAGACGTGTTAATAGTTGTCAAGAAAATGTGTGATTTTGGTTTTATATCATGATAGGAAAAGAGTTACCACAGCAGGAAGTAATGAAAATTAATAAGTTATATTGATTCTAGGAAATATCACACATACACATCAAATTGCTTGTTTTTTTTTATGTGAACATACTTGGACACAATATTTGCAAAAGTTGAATGAGAGTAACAAAATTTAATTTTATGGTATAATTCTACAAGTTTGTATGATTCTTATTTGACATTATTTCGCAGTTGCTAATCTGAGATTCAGAAAATATGAAAAGAAATATTACTTGGCTTATCTTTTGGAAGACTCGAGGAGACTAAATGACATAAAGAAGGTTAATTTCAGAGAGCAAGGCAAACAGGGATGACCTTAAGAGCATTTCACTATCAAAGAGAAGACAATTCAGTTCACATGACCCTTTAGATACAGCACAGACAGAAGAACAAAATAAGGTTAGTATTTTTTCCAAGTCCCTTTATCTCACTAAGTTCTTTTCTCTTAATATTGCAACTTGTGGTTATAGCTTATCAGTTGTCATTTTTAAATCAACTGATCATAAATCAGAAGAGTTTGAGATAGTTTTATTTAATCGTTATCCTTCATCTGATGTCCATTACCTGCTGTCCACTAAAGTTTAAAAGTAATTTCTATCAGGTGAAAGTTTTTTTGAATTTATTTTCCATCACCAGCATAAATGTGTGTATCAAAATGGCAAAATTACAGATGCTTGAATACATCAATGAATTGTTTTACCCGTTTTCATATATCTTACGAACTGCTTGGTATTATGCAGAAAGAAGCAACCATCATCAGAAATTGCAGCAACCACCTTGCCATTACCAGTATCATCAGTATAATCATTAAACAAAGTTGTATTTTGCTTTGTGATCAGAGTTCTTTTTGTTCTACCCAGGCTTTGATTTTTGTGGGCAAGACATAACTTTTTGTGAAGCTTTAATTTTCCTTCATAATCATAATCTTGAATAAATGTGCATATATTTTTCTACTGTAGTGTCTTCTGTGATATGTAGGGTATTGTTCTCTCCTTTCATTCCAGACAACCAGGATGCCTTGTAGTAGTCTTCTGAGAATAGCAAATGGAAACAGACCAGGTGAACAGGCATCCTTAATGGCAGTTGAGACAAATAATCAGAATAGAAATGAAAACAGTGATGAGGATGAAGCGGCATTATTTTTTAAATCAGTTCAGCATGATGACAAAATGGAGTTAGAAAATGAGACTCTAGGTGGTGTCACTGAACATCAGGATCCTGCTTTTCACATGATGGATGCATCAGCACCATTATATTTGGATAAAAGCATTAGAAAATTAGGACCAAAATTAAATTCAGTCAACAGACGTCAGGCTCGAATGGAGTCATCACTGCAGCGTCTTGAGGCAAAGTGTGACTTGATTATCCATTCAGTTGCTCAGCTAGTTACCAAGTCACAGCAGGAACCCCATAGTATGCAACAAGCACAGCAGTTACTTCAGACAGTTTCCAGTCCTGGCCTTTCCACTGACGCACATTGTTTAGACTCTGTTTTCCAACCAGTCTCCGATTATAATTCCATGAAAAGTCAGCCGTTTGGAACATGCCTTGAAGATCCTTTTCACGATGTCCCTTTAGAGTACAAGATGTCAATGAGAGTCCTTGAGAAACTTAAATCTCTATCATCAGGACCAGGAAACTTTGCTGTCAAAATTTCTGAAAGGTTATACCCTGAACTTTTTACAGCCGAAAATCTGAGACTAAAGTATTCATACTTTGGAGGTGGAGTATTGAACAAACAGGAGTTGGATCCCCAGAGGAAGGAAATTCTTCAGAGATATGTTCTGTATTTTTACCCTGAGTATCAAAATCCAGATTTGTGGAAAGGTCAGATTGTGGCTAAGGTTAATGAGAACCTTAGAAGACCTGTCCAGAGGAAGAGGGTTAAAATTCCAGATAAGGAATGGTAGACTGCTTGAAACTTGCCAACTTGTATGCATGCTGAGGAATGGTAGACTACTGCACACTTGCCAGCATGTTTGCATACTGAGGAATGGTAGACTACTGCACACTTGCCAACTTGTATGCTTGCTAAGGAATGGTCAACCACTGCAAACTTCACAATTTGTATTCATACTGAGGAATAGTAGACTACCACAACCTTGACAACTTGTATTCATTCTGAGGAATGGTAATCTACCACAACCTTGACAACTTGTATTCATTCTGAGGAATGGTAGACAACCAGACTTGCCAGATTGTATTGATACAGAGGAAAGGTAGACTATCACAAACTTGCCAACTTATACACATACTGAGGAGAAGAGAAAAAAGAAAATAACAGTACAGCTGTAAATAGCTAACAATTAGGTGACATTTAGACATTTTGAGTTGAGCTAAAGAAAGTAGAAATAGGGAGAATTGTGTACAGTATTAAAGGAGTTTTAATTGAGAACAGTCTACTGGTTTCATTATATAGATGGTTATATCGGGAGAACTATGTTTAATCATAGGAGTTTAAACACAGTTCACTGGCTTCAGTATATAGATAAGCAAGGAAACTTCGCACATTCTTTATACTGACCTCATTCTGCAGCAGTTTTCATGGGATTTGATGTTATCTTTTATATACGATAGATGGACAAGATTTTCCCCAAACGACTATCCTTACCGAATATAAATCAAAGATATTTTACACTGCTGAAAATGACAACAGTGAATTTCTTTAAGGGAACTCCATTCCTAACTGCTTATGTTCATAATTTTTCCAGGATTTTCACAAATGGGGTCGATTCTAGCTCAGGCATTTTTGTAAAGGTGGAGGTCTTGTTTTCATTTGAGAACAGTATGATTAGACCACTTATATTGCATAATAAATATATGTGATAACTTTTATTGAATGGGAATAAAACTTAAAAATGTCCCCATTATCAGCGTAGTGGCAGCAGTTGTATATTATGATAATGGCAGTACATTTTATTAGTTGAAGTCACATTTAGTAGCAGTGGTTATACTACTAAGTATTGAAAACCAGACTTCACCATTTACAGTCAGTGGTTGTACTTGGTCAAACACTTTTGAAAAGCTAATTATGCAGTGATAGCATCTGATTGTGCCAGTGCAAAATGTGAGTTAAATAAGTGTTTGATTCTGGCAGAGGGTCTAGAAATAAGTTTATACAGGATCAGTAGAAGCTGAATGATACCAGTGAAGGCTACATATTTCATTAAGCTCATGGCAAAGTGTCCTTGTGATTTCCAAGTACTTGCTTTTATTGGAATGGTGGAAATCTACTCATTAAACTAAGCTTGATTAACATATTTATCATCCTGGAGAAACACTGTGATGTATTTTTGATGTAGAGCACTTGTTTTCATGACTGAATCTTGCCTTTGAAAACAATGTAACTTAAAATGTATAAAAGTGCAGGGCTTTCAGTGGTCTCTAAAATCTTGCAGCCAGTGCCCCCCCCCCCCCCAATGTGTTGCCAATGTTTTTATGGCCATATTTGAGAGTTAATGAGTTAAATTTATCTCGAAGAGTTTTCTCAGTGTACTGGGAAATTAGCAGTATTTTTTAATCTAAGGGATTGTCAATTCTGTTCTCTCTGCCTTTGACAGCAGAATCACAAACATGAGACAATTTGACAAAAGCACAAGCTGAGAGTTTTTGCTCATTAGCTCATTACACTTTGAAGAGCTAGAGAGCAAGTCACATTTGTTCTTCCTCATTTTATGCTGATCGCAGTTTGAAAAATAAAATCATAAAAATATGTGATATACATTTATCCATGGAGTTTTAAAGAACAAAATTGTATTGTGTTTCAGTGCTACTATCTAGCATCCAATCTTAAGGCTTATTCTTAGATAATAGGTCCATTTCTAGTCATGTAGATACATGTTTTTCATCAGTTGTTCTTTTTAAACTTCATCATTCTGAATAGCTTCTCTGTGTCAAAATGTAAATGTTTATAGTTCTGTGAATGTCACTCTTAGAGTGTATGTGTGTGTGTTTTCCTTTTTGTCTCATTATGAAGACTTTGCTTTATAGCAGCAATAACTTTCCTGTCAGTATTGCGTAGCTTTTACTTTTTCACCTTGCCAAACCTCTTCCATTTGATGTGGATGAATTCACCCACAGGGGAGATTTCTCAGTAAGACACAGTCCACTCATGCACTTTGCTTGCCCATGCGCAGAACCATGGTCTTTTTCAAGGACGCCATGCTAATGGACTTGTGGCCAAATGCCTGATGTTACTAGAGCACCACCACTTTGCAGTCTTCGTTAGCAGATATTTCCAGGTTATGTGTATCTTCTCCATATACTATTTACATGCTAGTGACACCCGCTTCCTTTCAGAATTTGATATTTAAAGGGACCTCTCAGGCTACCACACTGTCTCCATCCCATTAGGGTTACAGTACACATATATTTATTATTAGTTACTCTGGTTATGGGCAAGTCTTTTATGTTAAGAAAGTAATGCAGCAGAGCCCCTTCTCTGACATACAGCAATTACAGATTACTTTGTCTTAAATTAATTGCCTGAACATCAAATGTGACATTTCTTCACCTTTGTATATTGATAATTGTTTTGATTACTCACATCGCATTGTTATTGTAGTGTGTTTTTGAAATCGCTCTCAAGAAAGATATCACAATGAAATATCTGCTGGGACAGTTTCTTGTGCCCACCTGAATAGCTGGAGCAACACACCTTGAGGAGTAATGACGATGAACTAGGCTGTGAAATATGTCTGGTGATTTGTCATTGACCAGTAACTGCAGGTCACAGGTCAATGTCTGGTCATTGGTCATTGGGCAGTTTGTCAATGCGATTGATCAGTGTATGGTCTTCGGCAGTTTGTCCCAGTCACTGGTCATCTCGTACCAGTCACCAACTCTCCACTGATCATTATTAGGATGTAGATCACGCCAAGTTCCCCCTCCCTCACTTTGCCATCACACACAGAATCCGATTGGAAATCTACCAAGCATGTCCAGACTGTGGAAGGGGATCAGGTTGGTATCCCTCTATTTCCTATTATTCCATTGAATCCTTATGGGATGTAGGGTTCTCCACCTGAAAGTAATTGGTCCCTTATGCCCTCTTTGGTTACTGGACACTGGACCCAGAGTAGAGGTGACACTAAAGCTTGTGTCCTGCCACCACCTCATTATATGGCATCCACCATGAAGACTGGATGCATAGCATCATACTTACAAGACATGTGGTATTGTCTTCCTCCTGGAACTTCTAGCACATACAGAGCCCCTACTCAACATGACAAGATAAAGGAAATGGGGGAACTAATTTTAATAATGGAATACTTACCAGTTGATATTGCCGAATGCCCTCCTCCCATCCCACTCTTATGTCCTGACATAATCGTTGCCTATGAAAGAAATGACTATTCATTGCATGGACAAGCGAGGTGTACGAGTAGACATGCCTTATTAACAATTCTCCTCTCTGGGGGATAATGTATTCATCTGAGCAGACAAGGTTTTTCAAACACGAAAATGTAGAAGTTAGAACTCTTCTCTTTTAGAGGTATTGAGCTTCATTTTTGTTATTGGTAGTATCTTTACTAACATAAGTGTTTAAGCAAGTTTGATCTCATCAGTTCTTATACTGCTTTAGCCATTGACTGCAGAACTTAACATTGATTCTGCAACTATTGAGGTACCCTAAGACACTTTAGTCTGTTTATGGACAAAACATCATTTGTGGGCCAAAATAAGTTTTTTTAAGCCTTTTTTTATATTTTCAGACATCATTTTAATTGTATTTTTAAGGCATTGATGTTTTCAGATGCATTTTTAGTTGTGCAGTGATAAAACAAGAAACAGGCTAATAACTCTCAGAGAAAATTTTGAGCATGGCTTACTTCTGATTGTATGATTCAAATTGTTGAAAATTGAGAGAACTACACTTCACTATTTATTAGATCACTGACACTGATATCATGAATAACATATTTAAATCTTTATTATTCACCAGTTAAAGCATTTCAAGAATATATTGTTAATATTTATTGATGTAGAAATCCATTCACGTAAAAGTCTTTTCCTTAGAAGTGTTGTTTAACACTTCCAGGGTGGAAACTTAATAATAAAGCCTACACCCAGCCATGTACCATTCACAGTTAGTTTCATAGGATAATAATACATGAAAGAAAATGACTTTGGATAAAACAAATTCAAGTGTTTTTTTAATGTATTTATTTGTATTGGAATGTGCATTTTTACGTTGTCATTAGTCATATACAAGTTTTGGTACCGGACTGCACAAACTTAGATTGGTTCATTGGTTCTGAAAAGAATATTAATGACTGACCTGCTACTGAAATACACTACTGCTTTAACTGTCTGGAAAAATTACAATCAAGATTCATACTGTGATATCTGTTTTTATTTAATGACGATCTCTGACCAGTTTGAGTTGTATTTATCCAGATCTTCATGAGTGGTACTGTTGATGATGGTAGATTAAAACATGACAGATCTTTTTGTTTTACATGTTTTGTTTTTTCAATATGCAAGCAGTATTTGATACGCTGAAATAAACTAAACAAAATTTGGCATGCAATGTCAGCCTTCTTATATTAAAATGGCACTTTGATTGTGTAACAGACTTTATATGTCCTATCAACTTTTATTATGTACTTTCCATCAATACAAGAATGAACTTTGTATGTACTTTACATTATTATTATGAAGCCTATCTTCAAAATGAATTTCATACCGAAGTTCAACAGTTAAATAATAAATTTTCTTTATACAACATTTATTCACACAGTTCAACAGGTAAATGACAAATAATAATAAAAGATGTTGGCAGAATCATCCGTAATTATTGTCTTGTAAAGTGACAATTGTTTTTGCCCTGGTCCTTTGAAGATGACAATACTATGACTAGAAAGCACAACTGCATATACTCGCTTATAATTCCAGTCCAACTGCAAACTGCACAGGCCCTGATCTGCTGGTGCATTATGTGATAGCAGCTCAGTTGGACATACAAGTTTATCTGAACAGTATATTGATTCCATGTTCATACAACACAGTACTGTGAATATTATTATTGAGATAGCTGCCTACGTTTAACAGAATTGAAGAGAAATAAAAATATAAATATCAGTAGAGAAACATCGGGGTTTTTTTGCTCTTCTGCTTTTAATTCCCAGCCCTTTTTCCAAGTCTTTGTTGTCCAGGAATTTAACAAGTTTGATTTTCAGCACTATTTCATGCATACCTTTGTTGTACAATAAAAATTTAACTATGTTGATTTTAGGCACTGTTCAGTATAAGTTGTCATCATTCAAAATACCTCAAAATTTTAATTTTCTGATCTCGTCTATCCAAGTCTTTGTTGTCCAAAAGACTTCACCATGTTGGTTCTCACTACTTGCAAGCTTTTGTTATCCAAAAAGACTTTATCGTGTTGATTTTCAGCATTCATTCATGCAGATCTTGACTGTGCTTCAGAGTAACAGTCAGCAACCACATCAGTTAATTGAGAATCCACTGCTTGATGTATTTTGAAAGTTTGACACTACTGTAGTTTTAGCTTTTGATTAAATAAAGCATTGATTTGTGATAACAGTACAAAATGAAAAGCTTTTAGTTGAATAAAGCAGTGTGGATGATGCCTGTGCATATTAAAAGGTTATTGTTATTGAATCTACATATTTTTGCAGATTGAACTTCATAGAAATTTGTGATTGTTACATCTATTAAATGTTTTAATAAAAGAAAGCCGGAAGACTGACAAAAGAATTCGGTTTTTGTATCACATTAAGCAGTTTTACTCAGCAAAAGTCGGACTCTCAAAAATCGGTGACACGACTGTTGCTGTGTTCCAGGAGTCACCATCCAGTGGCCATGCCAGCCCCTTGCAGTTGGAGGTAAGTAGCTTTTTTGTTTTAGCAGATTTACAGTGCATTTGGCCAGAGAATTGTAAAGCTTAATGACATAATTTATTCATAAAACTGGAAGAGTTTCATGGTTACATTGCAAGAAAGGTCAGCCTAGAAATATATCGTAAAATTTATATGTGTAGAATTTATCTAGTTGTTAAAAATCAGTTGTAAAAGTCAAAATTAAAATCAACTCAAATTTTAAGAATTTCCACTTGGCATTTCAAAACTAACTTGTAAAAACTATTCCTGCATTTTGAGAAAAGCCAAAAGAATGATTCGTAATCATTTGTTTATATTCAGCATAGTAATGGTCAAGTAATATAATATTTTATCTACTGTCATAAGTTGTCAATATATATATACTTTCAGACAATCACAAGATAATTTTTAGGCATTGGTTAATGTCAGATATATTTGCTTAAGGAGTGCCATATCAGTCTGCAATTTTATGAGCTATTTTTAAAGGTTCTTTGAGAAAATTCTGGGAAGGACATAGTTATTAAATGAGAGTGATGTAATCTTGTTCCTGTAGTGTTAAGCTGACCTATATGTGTCATTTGTATCAGTGACCCATGTAAAAAGCATCACTGTTGTATTTAATGTTTAAACAGAAGAAACTAGGTGCTTAAATTGTTGATGCCTCGTGATGGATTATGCCTATTCTTCAGCCTTCATCAGAATGCTCTAGCATTTAAGTAAACACAGGTTAGGCCAATTAATTTTTCTCAAGATAATTCATATCAGTGCATATCAAGTGATAGAGTTAATTACATGTACTGGGATAGGGGTATACTTTTGCTCATACAATCTAGCAACTGCTTCAAAATGCAAACCAGAAGAAAGAGGCTCCAAAAAACATGCCAGCCATATGGCCAAGAAGTTTGTGAGTGTCTTTTTCGTTTTTTACAAGGAGGAGTTCATTGGATCCTCGACGTCTGTAGACAGCAAAGAGAAGAAAATCTTGGATCAGAGGAATGTCGAAGCCATAATTATTATGGATCTTTGGTCTATATAATTTGCTATTTCTATTTAGCCACTGAACACTCCAATGTCTTATTGACATGTATGTGACAGTAACACATTGAGCCAGTGGAAAATTGAAGTACCAAATTGAGTGGTCACTAGCTTGCATTAGAATTAGCACAAATTTAATGCAGTGTACTTTGAAATGCACAAGGAGACAAAATTTGTTTTTGGCATCCATGTCAGTGATGTGCCTTAGTAGTGCCTGCAGTTGGTGTGTATGAATGGTTTGGTTTCATTTGGTGCTCAGTAACACTATTAAGTTATTTAGTGCCGAGGAAATTGAAGTAAAGTGCCTTGCCCAAGGACACACTGGTTGCTGACCCAAGCTGGTCCAATGGTATGATTCGAACCCGCATCTTTTTGGTCACGAGTCTTGCATGCTAACCACTGAGTCACTGGGGCTGTTTGTATGAATGATTACAACAAGATTATTAGGATATGTTGATTTGGAAGGTGGTTAAAATATTGTTTTGCATGAGTATCTAATGTGGTAGTGTCAGTTAGGGTAATTTCAGACATGAAGATGAGTACAGACATTTTGTGCGATATTAATTATTAGATTAATATGCACAATTTCCTGTGACTCATTTGCCAAGATGCAGCTGCTAACCTGGAATCTCATTCATTTTTCATAAGTTCATATGAATCATGTGTTGAACCAAAGAAGTTCTGAATATCCTAAGGTCACTTGCTTTTCCAGCAGAGAATAAGATCATCCATATTTCCCATTCATCCTTCCCAATTGAGACTTAGGACAGCCTTTCAAAGGTATATTTTCATAAGACATGGCTAATTACACTTGAAACTCTTGAAGATGTTGGCAAAGAAAGAGAGCTAAGAAAGATGTTGGTATTATCCTATCTGCATATCAGACTACTCAAAGTTTGAGCTAGACAAAATTACCCACTTTTATACTTGTTAGCTGTCCCAAATAACCCAGCTGCATTCAGGTACGTAACATCTGTATCTGAGGAAAACCATGCTCATTTAAGTCGGCAGCTGAAGTGTGCAAACTGCACATAAGTTACATGGATTCTTTTATAAAGAGTGTTCAGTCTCCAAGTCTAACATTCTAGTTAGAAAGGGTCATGAAAATCTGGTTGACTTTGTTGATGTCATACTGTCTTAAAGAACAACATTCATTTGAAATGTAAAACAAATGGCTTGTAAATGTGTAGATTGTAAAAGATGAACCAATCAGTTCATTACAAAACATTTTGTTGAATAATTGATAGACTTCTTTTGGGTTATTTTTTTTTTTTTTTATATATATAGAACCAATTATATTATTTACCAGCATATACTATTTATTAATCTCCAAACAGTGTAGACCCAGATGTGCCATTGCAAAGTACACTAGCTTATCAGGGTCTGTGCTGTTATTTTGAGATCTGTAGGCTGAACAGAACTAATATTTATTTGCTTGTGCAATATGAATTCCTGGATTCAAGTTGTCACTGTTCTTAGTTGGGTGCATATTTTGCTATAGCCTTCATTTTTCTCTATTCCAGGTTATTGTAGTATGAATACCAGTGCAAGCAGAGGAGCTGTCAGGCTAGTTATGCATTCCCATGTGACACCAGCCACAGCCAAAGCAAGAAGCTATCTCAAATCCTGAAAATTTGTCTCTATTACTTACTGTGTGTTTGACTGTTTAAAATAAAAATAAAGGTTTCTTGTCAAGCCTGTCTTGGCAGAAGCTCAACAGTGCATTTAGTTTTGCTGTTCAGAACCAAATTGATGTTACTTGAAATGATTGTTCCATCATTACACTTGTACAGTAATGAGTGTTTGTCTTGTTCATCAGTGATTTCATGCAAGATGCCCAACAGAGCTCAGTTTACGGGAGGTAATGCAGTCAATAATTTTGGACTGTCAACTGTTCATAAACATAGGTTCTGGATTTTAGGATTTCATGAGGTGTAAATTGAACCAGAGAAGCAGATTTTTAACCTACACATTGTTCTTCACAAAGCATTAAAAATTTACTTATTGAAAATATTCTGCATATTTAACCTTTTTAAATGTCAACAAGCATCAAAGTAACCAAGACTTCTAATTGGTTAACTGCTTTCGGTTTTGGCCTTATGGTAACTGTCAGCGATGTGAACAATCTTGGACCATTTTGGACCTCTTGTATTTTGTTTTTTTTTACCATTCAAGCTAATGTTTTAAACCATCCCAAACAAACAGGACTTAATGGTTTTTTATGTGGTTGCAGAATGTACTTGAATGATGTAGATTACAGATGTTTCTTACATTATGAATTTGAGAATGTCTGAATAGAAACAGTCATGTTCACAAGATTTGACCCAGTCATTATCTAGATTGAATCATGCATATGTTCTCAGTTCTTGTGGAATCCATGTGGTTGGTACATGAATAGGAATTAGAGCTGGTTTGGTGGTAGGATGAAAAAATGAAAAATCTTCTGGAACATGTTACTTTGCTGCAATTTCTTGTTTGAAATGTAAATAAATTATCTTCAGATGCTTTTGAAGAAAAAGCACAACTGAATTTAAAGAACATTATTTATTCCTGCGGCAGAGGAGAAAGTATTGAAATAGGCCAAATCTGTCTGTTTTGGCATGATAACTTATAAATTGTTGATTAAATTTAATGAAAGTTGGTTTGATTGTTAAGGTTAATGTAACATAGTTTTGGGAACTTGCACATGAACAATGAAATTTATTTTTGCCATACAGAATAATAAGAAAAAATATGAAATGTGCAGTTGATAGTATGCAAGATTTGTCTCTCCTAAGGAAATTAAATGCAAGTTGAACAGATGCTTAAAGGTCTTCAGTTTTGTCTATTCTAGAATAAAAAACTTAGGGGTTCAAATTCCCCTTCATTTAAAAAGATGGGCTTACAAGTGTGATGTGCAGTATTTGAGAAAGCAGCATGAATCCCTCAAATGTACACCCTTGAACAGAACTTGACTTAAGTTGTTTTATATTGTCAGAAACTCTTGAAAGCTGGTATTGTTTGCATCTTGAGAAATATTTCTAGTTCATAATAAAATTTATCCATTTAAGCACATACAGGACAACCAAGATATATATGTAATTATGCTAATTGCTCCTTGGCATGCCAATTGAAACCTGAATGCTTAAATTTTTTTGTAATTTGTTCATGTTTTTGTTGACAGAATAGGTTTTATGAAAATGATGTCATGAAACAAATTACATAGCAATGATAATCCTGATAAGGCTAGCATCTATTGACCACAGTGCTTTATAGAGTTAGTTTAACTGAATTCATTTTCAGTTTGATTTGAAGAATAAAGAGTGCTTATATAGTCATCTTAGTGTCAGAGTCTTTGTTTCACCATGGTTAAAGAATCTGGGACATGTTTATGTCTGCATCGCTGTGGACAGCTTACCTCTGTGAAATAGTGAAGAACTACTGCACAAAGATCAGCACTGGTATCTGTACTATTAAAGGCTTTTACAGTTATACAGCCTCACTCCAAGGTCACAGGCAATGGTTTGGAGTCATTTCAATGCAGTTAACTCTTAGGGAAGAGGCTAAAGATTAGGTTTTTGCATTCAGCTCATGACTATGCAAATTACATTACCATTCTGTGTATATACTATCCTATATAGAATTGAGAAACGTTGTGAGAGGATGCATCTTGATGAACACGAAAAGCCCTTATTTTAAGTTGTTTGTCATTTATGGCCCAAATTTTATGCTTCATTGACTTCGGTTAAAATATTGTGTTAGATATTCATTCTCGGGCATTGTTCATGCTGAGTCCTGAAGCTGATGATATGCATCTCTTATTACCAGCATCACACCCTTACAACAAAAGAAGTTCATTGTGACCTATATTTTATCTTTTACTGGTTTTGGCTAAGTTTTTATGTTTAGCTCTTAACCACTCGAGTTTACATGTTGTTTGCATGCTCTTCAACCGAAAATGCTGAAACGTTGTGGAGATACATCTTGACAAGTATTGGACACATATTAGATAACAGATTCGGCCCTGCTCATTGTCAGTTGTTGTTATAGGGTTTACGCCATTTTTCAGCTCAATATAGGCTATACATGGCGGCCAGTATAAATGGTGGAGGAATAACCCGGGAAAACCCCGGAAAGAACCACCGACCCACGAGAAGCTACTGGCAAGCTTTCTCACGTCCCTTCATTGGCCAAGCCCGAGACTCGAACACACGCAGACAGAGGTGAGATGGCAGTGATCCGTAACGGTGAGCGATTTTGACCACTCGGCTTCTGGGGGCCCCCTCATTGTCAGACAAAGAATAGAGTGCAGATGGTCTTTCAAGTGGACTGTCTAGTTGTGCTTCAGAACATTGCCCCATATAATTAAACAGTAAGCAATTATTGATAGTATATATGCGTTGTAGAAAATAGTTCTTGCGTCATTTGGAAGATGTATTAAATCTTCTAAAGCAGAGCTGTTTTTGAGTTTAGAGATTGACAGACTCCATGCTGGTAATTTTAAAAATAAAATTTTATTTTGATTTTTAGGAAAATGACGAGGGGGGGGGGGACAGCTAGTGATGCCCATGGCAGTATGAACGTCCAACCATCACATGTTGGCTAAGTTTTACATTTCAGGTCATTTCAATCGCTCTTATGATGAGGCATCTATGTTCCTTGAACACATTTATTTCTAGCTTCTATAAATTTTGTAAGGAGTACAATAACAATTATGAGCACTTGTCCAGGACAAGTGTTTTCAGATAATTTGTTTGTACTACATACCTTTGTACCTGTTCCAATATTTCAGTCACTTGATGAGATGTGTGCCCATTAATCCAAAATAAGAACAAAATAAATGTCCAACATATTTATTTTATCAAGGGGCTGAATTTTTCAGCGTCATTGTCAGTGTATCATGTATACACTATTTCTTGCTCTGATAATGTAGCATCAGTACTTCCATCGGCAACATTGGAATGGAATTTACTTGAATTCAGATATTCTTATACATTTTTCTTAAGACTTCATCAGTTGACAGATAAAAAATCTCAGGTCTGAATGTTTTTTTTTAATTAACATGAAGTTCAACATAGTTCTTATCCTGTGGCTTAATACACTTTCATAGAAAAGTTCCCTCAGACTCGGTGACAGCCCTAAGTTTTTGTCCCGCTTCTTTCACGTGAATTTTCCTTCTTCGAATCGTTCTCATTACCTTCGTTACAAAATTTAGATAGTGGCTGATTGTATCCACATATAATGATCACTGCACTTGAGAATTGCTTCTAAAGTGGTCCCAACATGATTTTTTCATTTAAATTTAAACAGACAAGCTCCTTAATTAGCATAATAATTTCGCCTCTGTTGCACATATAAGTTAATCCATTGCATAATGAATTAAAGAATCATAGCTGTCATTTAATCAGTTGATAAAGGTTAATGACACTAATGTTAGTAATGTGACTTTCATTAAGTGTATCGAGTCGATGTATTGAATTCAAAGGGTGATCATCTCTTGAGTAAATGGGTCGAGTAAACACAATATAACTAGGTCATTTAAAACACTTAATGAATCACACCAGATGTTTTTTGTTTGATATGTTTGATTGCCGATTATTTCAGGTTTTTTTTTTAGCCCAATAGATTGTCGAGCGGTAATAGAACATGCACACATACAACAGTTATAAATACCACTTACTGTAGGTTTGATATTGTATAAATGGAGGTTGATTCATGCATTCATTAAGCCCAAACTTGTTTGTTTAGACTATGCTGATCTGCCACCAATTATGACCACGGTTACTAAAATAAATCTTTAAACAATTTCTCAAAGCTGCTCAACACATTTAACCAACTTTGACAGAAACCATCTTGGCATGCGGATCTTTCAGTTTTATTCAAATGATGCCAATCCAACATAAACAAGGCAACTATTACTGCCATCTTAAAAGAGACTCATTACGACAAGTAAAAAAAGCTGCTGAACACAATTTGACCAAATTTTTACAAAAAGCATCCTGGCATCAAGGTCTTTATATTTATTTATATGATGCCAATCCACCATTAAATACGACCACTGTTAATAAAATACAAACACATAAAAATGATTTCTCAAAAACCGCTCAACACATTGAGGCCAAATTTGATGAAAAGCATCCTGTCATGAAGGTCTTCCATATTGGTTTAAGTGATGCAGATCCACCATTAAATTTGGCCACAATTACTAAAATAGAAAAAGCTGAAACTACTTTTTATTTAAAAAGTGCTGAACAGAATGTGACCAATTCTGATGATGATAAGCATTCATAGCATAAACGACTGAAATAATTTTCTTTTTACGTATAATGCCCATCCGCCATCAGATATGGCTGCTATAACTAACAGTATAAAAACCTCAGACCTGCAGCTTCTCCAACATATATCAACAGAATTAGACCAAATTTTACAGAAAGTAATCTGGCATAAATGGCTTTCTAGTGTATACAAAATGATATTAATTCACCATCAAATACGGCTACCTTTACTAACAATCAAGATGACTTGAAATGGCTGACCAAATTCTGACTGAACGCATCCTGGCATAAAGGACTTTTCGATTGATACAAATGATGCCAGACCACTATCAAATAAACCTGCTATTACTATAAATAGACAAAGCTTTAAATCAAACACTGCTTATTAGAAAAGTTGACCCATTTTGATAGAATGGATGATAGTAATAAGGGCGTTCCGATTTGTTTAAATTGTGCCTGTTTAAAATAAAACGGGGCTACCATTACTAACGATGCAAAATAATGCCATGAAACATGAGAAAGTTTGAATGACTTCTCATAAACTCATCAAAATTTGACTGAATATACCAGAAAGCATTCTGGCATGAATGCTTTTAATAAATAGATAAGTAGCAATTGTGTGCATTGAAAATATTTTGCTTCAAGTAACATATTTCTTGTACGAACGATGTCCAAAAATTTATAAATCTCTTTGCAAAATAGTATAGCTAAAATCTTGACCACATTTGTAATTCTGTAGTATTTTGAAGAAGGTTTAATAAATTTTTCTAAATATGGATTGAAAGTTGTTGGTATTGGTCTTAGTACAGTACCTCAAACATATGTTTATATGCAGTCACATGTATTATGCATTGGTTTAAGGCGTTTCATGTATTTAATGTCATTACTCAGAGTTGTCATTACTCAGAGCTTATTCTAAATCTATATTTTGTGTTGGTGTTTTATTTGCTGAGAACAAAGAAACCCATGACCTTAAAAAAGAAAACAAATAGAACTTTGATGGATGATCCACACTGATTAGTTAGTTGAAACTGCTCTACAACTCCTTTACGTGATTGGTCAGTGATTTTCAAGTTTTGAATCCAGGAGCAGGCCCCCAGGGTGTTAGAACAGACTTGGGCATCCATGGTAACTGCAGAATTAACTCCCCTTGCATGGCCCCAGGTGGCGGAATGGTCTAAAGCGCTCGACATTACCGGTCACTACCATCTCACTTTTGTCAACGTGGGGCTTGGCCAATGTGGACATGTGAGAAAGCTTGCCAGTAGTTTACTGTGTGTTGGTGGTTCTTACTGGGGTTTTAACCGGATTCTTCCTCTCTAATTATGCTGTCCGCCCAGTATGGCCTATCGTGCGCTGAAAAATGGCGTTAAGCCCAAAACGACAACTCTCTTTCTAATGCTAATTAACTATGTATGCTTTGAGGGTGGTACTTTGAACAGTTTCTACGTTATTAATTAGGGCCAACTCTCCAGAAGCTGGGAAAAATCCAGTGGACAATGCTGGTTGAATAAATGATATGATACATAGGTAAATGTATGATCTCAAGGTAAAATGATAAATCATTCCAACATTGATTAACTATGTAGTAACTGTTTGCTTGTGCGACAAGGGCTTTTCATTTCCTTTAACAGTTCCAATATTTATTCTGTAGCTGGCATGTATCAACTGCCCAGGGTAGTGATATGGCTTCCTTTATTTGTTTTTGTGTACACCATTCATAAAAGAAGTAAACGTGGCAGTTATTTAAACACAGAAGTTTGTATTATTACTCGTATATTGAAGATTTTGTGTGTAAAAATGATTTTTTTGGCCACAATTATCTGTACAAACTCCTTGCAGAGTAAAAAAAGAAGGAAATGTTAGAAAGTTTTAACACAGTTACTGCCTTAGCTTAAATCTACAAATTTACTTCAGTCAAGGAAAGCAAGCAGAAGCTGGTTGTTGTCGTAGGGTTTAACGCCATTATTCAGGACACGATAGGCTATACATGGCGGCTAGTATCAGTGGTGGAGGAAGAATCCGGGAAAACTCCGGAAAGAACCACCGACCCACGAGAAGCTACTAGCAAGCTTTCTCACGTACCCACATTGGCCGAACCTGAGACTCGAACCCACGCAGAGGTGAGATGGCAATGATTCGTAACGGTGTGCGCTTTAGACCACTCGGCCACTCGGGGCCCCCAAGCAGAAACTGGTTGGGTAATGACCATCTTTAGGAAGAATTAATTTTTAGAAGGGAATGATTCTATTTTTTATTTTTGATGGTATTTGTTTTCTAGATGTTTGGCGGCAGAAAGCTACAAATTGTAATATCGTGTGTTGACATTAGACTGAAATCATTTAAAAAAATTTAAAAGCAAAAAAGAAAAAAAAAAACAAAAAAACACCTGCCCAGCTTACCATCTAAACTTATTGTTTTCAGTGGACAGGACAGAGAGAAAAGTCCAAGGTGACACTTTCGAGTCCAGATTTCATCAGTTCTGCAGAGAAAATTGTCCGCCACCTAGAAACCTGGAAGCATCTGATTATGATTGTATTGTTATAAAGGGGAAGTCATCAAGGAAGCAATTAGACTTGCTGAACTTTAACCAGATCAAGGACTCGTTAGATTTTAGTCAGGTGGATTGGGGTTATTTTTGCTCTTCCCAGAAGTCTTGGTCCCTTAAAGAAAAGGTTGAATATCTTTGCAATATTGTGCACAGCAGGTTTGAAAAACCTCTAATTAGAATTCAGGCATCTTTTCATTTGGGTTATTACATGTGCAAATATGAGGAGTTGGATCGATTAGAATGTTTCAGTGTCATGCAGAAATACAAGAGTTTGACCCATTCACGAAAATATAAACAGCTTTTTCTTGACCTTGGACGCTTTCGTACTCTTGCGCACTGTACTCTTACTTTTCACTGTATTGCCAATCAAATTGCCCATGTTCGTGATCTCATCAAAAGCCAAAGCCAGGAGGAAATACGGTTCTTGATGTTCCCGCCAAACAGAGATCCATATCAGTTCCTGAAGGCCTATGAAGAGTGGTACAGCTTGAAGGAGAGTGCTGTCTACCAGTTAGGTCTTCCAGACAATCATTGTGGTTCCAATGTTATTGAGCAAAATACGCACAAAATATTCATGGATGTAACAAAAGATGGCATGTGGGTGATAGAACATTTTCTGAACAATTCTGCAGAGGAAGACAAATATTTACTGATGTATGATAAAGGGAGTTCTGGTAACTGTTATGTGGTCCATAGGAACAAATTAGGCAAATTTTCTTT
Organism: Megalonaias nervosa; assembly: GCA_016617855.1. Lineage (NCBI taxonomy): Eukaryota > Metazoa > Mollusca > Bivalvia > Unionida > Unionidae > Megalonaias > Megalonaias nervosa. The sequence continues at coordinate 36,824 of JAECUM010003665.1, read as the reverse complement.
GGAGAATGAGAAATTGCAGTGTCTTAAAAATATGGAATCAGAGGCTAAGGTGCATTTACTTAGAATCAAATAGCCAAATTTGTATGATTTGTTGGGAAATGTATATTTAAAACAGTGTGTAGGCCACCAATGTGGTTAAGTACCTTTCATTAGAGAATTGGTTATTAAAAAGAGAAGTACAGATTAGACGAGTAGTAATATTCTACTTCATGGAACAGATGCTTACATTCTGCAGAGATTCCAGTCGCTATGATTTTGGAGCAATTCCTGTTACGCCCAATTTTTCCTATTGCAATAACTTCTGTCAAATTACGATTTTCTGGTCAGAAAATTTGCATATAGGCAAACAGAAATATTAAGACCGATAAATCTAGATTATTGAAAAAAATGTTAAGTTGCAAATTGCTTTGTGAAAATGTGAGCAGTTGTGTCACAAATTCAGCTGTAGACCGATCATTGATAAGTTGCGTGAACATAGAGCCCTTATTTACCTTCGTTAGTTTGAGATAGTTGTTGAAAGGAAAGTGGCCAATAACATTTACATCCAAACAACAACATAAAATGTGTTCTTCAGAGTTAAAACAATATGATTGGCATCAGAACTGGTTGAATACAATACCTGTGCAGCCATTTTCTGACAGACTTTAGTGTGTTACATACCAGGAAAGCAGGAAGAATGTTTCAACCCAGAGTGTACCCTGAATCAGTCATGTCCTTGAAATAAATTTAATAAAAAATGATACTATTTTATCCTTCAATTACGATTTATAAAGCTGATATTCCTATATTTCGCATTGGTACGGGTTGGCGTCGCAGCAAAGATGTCTTTGATGTGTGCAGACATATACAGAAACAAAGATAAAAACTCCATTTGAACCCTAATTACATTTAATTCACCACATGCTGTATATAGTCGCCTGTAAGTGGAGCCAACTGCAAACAACATAGGCCCTGATCTGCTGTTGTATAATGTGCTGGCAGATCATCGTCTGTGCAGTTTGTTCTACTGATTACTCCTAACAAACTGTAAAGAGCCAGATCTACCGGAGCATTATGCAGGGAAGATTTTAACGATTGTTGATCAACAGTGGATTAAAGATTACTAATATGACCGTTCTCCTGGAAAAGAAAATTAAAATCGTGGAACTAATACATGTATGGCTGCGTTTTCTGGTTGATGGACATGTGTCATATTAACACAAATAGACAAGTAATGTGTTGTTTTATTCATTACCCAGCATGTACAGATTTTTTAAACTAAAAATGCTGTTTTACTTCCTGGTAGCACATTGTCGTAGGTACTACTGGTAACTTCTTCAGTACGGCGGCCTGGCCGGGGTGGGGGGTGGGGTGGGTGTCATATCTAACTACCCTTTTCTGTTTTCTGACAAAAATTAAAGAATCATTAAGTCTTCGGACGACAGAAAGAGTTACTCATTTTGGCTGTCTGAAAATATGCCAAATATACGGTATCATGAATTGGACTAACACATGTACTTTACTTGCAAGGTCAGACATAAGATGGCAACTTTTGAGATTGTCATAAAATTATAAAATTTTGGGATGTAAGACTTATAGCATGAATATTACTTCCTAGGCATGGTCATATTCAGGTTATTTTCGATAAAATCTGGCTTCTAGAGGTGAACAGAAGTTTAAGAAGCAGATTTAAAGACAGTGATTAGAAAGAATAAAGATAGTCTGGTTTGTTTTTAATCAACTCCTCGTTGTAGCTCTACTTAGATATCATGGAAAAATGTTTTGTTTTTTTTTTTCTTTTCTGCTCTGTCAATGTATGTATGTATGTATGTATGTATGTATGTATGTATGTATGTATGTATGTGGTTTAACAATATGTCAGCACAATAATGGTTATATAGTACTGATTAATTAAAACTAATTTTGAAAGTTGAAATGTAAAGCTGATAAGTTGCAGAATACTAGCTTCGTTTGAAAGGGACCACCATTTTATTGTCAAGATCAATTTAATCTGAATTTATTTGCTTGCATGATAGTTGATATTTACTGTGGCTGCTCAAGACTAATCGATCATTACACTCAGATTATTTATCATCTTAGTGCGTTATTATATATGGCATGACTTGTGTAATACATTGAAAACAGCCTAAACCATGTCATGGTCAAGTGGTTTTATGCCGAGGTTTATACAGGACACTCTGGCTCTAACTACTTGTTCAAAATCTTTCAGTTCTTTGTAAACAGGGAAGAAAGTGTGAATTGTTGCAGTTATTGGTTTTCTCCATTGTTAAATAATGTGCAGTGACTGAAGCTTTTACATTTCACAATTCAGGGCCTGACAATTTTGTTTATGACGAGATCGTTCGGGGCCTGTAGAACTCGACATTGCACATGACTTGATTATCCAAGAATTAAACAAACAACTAATTCTGAAATGCAAAATTAGGTGAATACAAGCTGTAGATGAAAGGTTTAAGTTGGGGTTGACGAAAGTAATTTTATTTGACTGATAAAAATTAAGCTTTCACTGGTGCTCCGTATCTTGCATGCGAAATTTGCTGATTTCTAGAAAACTTTTACAATATCATTATAAATTATCAAGCAGATTTTGCATGCATCAGCGAACTTTTGTGACTCTTTTCCGATGTTTTAAGGATTAAGCAGTACATTTTATTCATTTTAAGGGAATAACAGAAATATTAAAGGTCCAGTTGGCCGATGGTGGTAATATACAATAACTTATAACAAAAGGTCAGTCACAGATCCCAGACAGCTGCAAATTATAGGCCGTGTAATAGCATGGTTCTCTTGGACTGTGTATAACATTACATGTTACCGAATTGAATTACGCCATATTATATGTTGGGCAAAAAAATAAAATAAAAAGAGCTTTCTAAACCCAGAGTAAATTATCTTCACAATCGATCTTTGACCGAGATTTATTTATAGATTTTGTGATGTCAGGCAGGAATTAAGCTAAAGAGGGTGTGATTTGTTTGAACTTAGTTCTTGTGGATTTTTTGTTGTTGTTTGATGCCATGTTTGTTTATAGTAAGCAACGCGTGGCTAACTTGATTTTTCACAAGTATCAGGGTCCATAAACATTGCCTATAGTATAAGTGAGGGCACAAGATAACGAAGTAGGCTCCAGTTTGAGGTAACAATTGGGGTAAGTTGGAAGGTACCAACCACTTTTGTGGATAAATGAGAATTATATATATATATATATCCTTAACATATGTTTGTCTTATGGATTTTAATTTTTAAAAAAAATATTACTGGATATCACGACCAGATTAGTATATTAAAGTCGATAACTGGATGACAGACATTTGATAATAAAAACGTTGAGATGCAGCGCCTACAAACTTGTGCCTTATTATAATTGTCGTTGCCTTCCATTTTAGATCAGAGCTGTGTATTCATTACAAGCAAACACAAACTAGAGCTTCATAGCTAGAATTACACTCAATAACTGCAAGAGTCAAAACCATATGATCCATTTATATTGGTTAATTCCTTAAAACAGCAGTATTAATTGTCAGCATACCCTTCTTTGTTAATAGCAGTTGCTTATTTGTACTAATAAACAGCATGCAGATGATACGTAGTCCCAGGACACTACATCGGGGAAAAAGTAGATAAAACAATAGCTCTCCAGGACACTACATCTGGGAAAAAGAAGATAAAACAATAGCTCTCCAGGACACTACATCAGGGGTAAAGTAGATAAAACAATAGCTGTCCATTACACTACATCTGGGAAAAAATAGATAGAACAATAGCTCTCCAGGACACTACATCTAGGAAAAAGTAGAAAAAACAATAGCTCAAATGGTCATAGAACAAACAATATTTCCATCGCGTTTTCATCTACTGCCACCAAATGTGCACTGAGCAGGAGATGCATCTTTGAGGTCAACTTCTGTCATTAAATAAAACTGCGTTACTGTGATATACTTTCCAAGATTCAAACGTGCATCATACGATTTATTTTCCGAAACTGACAATCCCTGTAACCATGTTTCTGAAGGTTAAACAACAAAGCCAAAATTTATATAATTAAAATTAAGGTATACTTATAAATTGATGACCAGTTTATGACAGGTATTTACAACATCGATACAACAGGCATATACTTAATAACCTTCAGGGATAGTTTTCGGAAAATAATTTCATACTAACAAGAATAATTACCTCTGTTTCATGTGATTTCATTTGATTAAGTTACACTTTTGCCGTATTTCACACAAATACTTGTATCTACGCAATCAAATTCTGGCAAGTCATAAATTTCTTTTTTGTAAACATTTATTTAAAATAAAAAAATTATAAGGAGTCCTCGAATTGCAAATACCTAATGAAAGCAAGAAGATGTATAAATCTGCATTTTTGTACGTTGATTAGTGTATTTCTATTCACATTCTCCATTTAAATGTTGCTGTAGGTTTATGTCAGGAATGGCAACCAAAGATTATTTTTCTTCAAAAAACTCGAATCGATCTTGATTTTTGTACAATTTATTTGAAAACTCTTGATGTACAAAAAATAATAAAATGTTGGAAATACTTCTCAACCAGGGCAAAATCCCATTGAATCTTATGCAAAGTCCAGTCAAGAGGCTCTTCAAAAAAAATTATCCCCATTTTTAAATAATTAAGCTATCCGAGGGTGACATGACGGTGGATAGCTGAATCATTTCAATCCATTTATGTTGCATTTGAGAGGAAAAGTTATTATGAAAAGACGATGACACCATACATAACCAGCCATCAAGTATGGCACGGAGTTTTTAAGTTGTATAGACTTTGAATCTTTAGTGGTTATTGTTGGTACCATTCACTTTAACACTATTATTCATAGACTGTCTGCTTATACATAATCAAGTACCTGTTTTTCAAGAACTCGTCACAGAGTACCTTTGAGTACTTAGTAATGATAATTTCATTTGGATCATCATTTCCAATATCACGTGCAGCTAAACCGCAGAAAGGTCAGCCATGCAGGAAGACTCGTAAATAAACAGGTGATTTACATACACGGGGATGTGTAGTAACATTTTTTTTTTTTTATATCAGCTCGCTAGGTTGCGATGAGTTGATACCCATTGGTTTCTTTATTTAATTTTTGTCATCGGTTTATTTCAGTAAAGTAGTTCACAGTTCGGTGCATATTTCATACCATACTTATCAGTCACATTATTAAATTCTTGCATGTTTATTCTGTTGTTCCCAGTAGCGTTCATGACTCTGATTCATGAACCCTGTTCGGACTCGTGGAGTCAGGGGGTTATACCCGTTGATAATATTGACAGCTTGTCTCGGGGAACATACCATGTGTTTGTTAAGACATACCTGGTTATTTTGTTTTCATTGTTTCTAAATTTTGTTTCAACAGTATCTAGTATTGGTATCAGTGCGAGGCAGTGGCAGCTGTCAGATTCTGTTAGCGCTCAACCTAGTTTTGGATTACTCTGAGGTGATTGCTAAGTTGCAGTGACGATCACAATCGAAAATTATTGGCAAAGGTCACATTATTACAATTGGGTGTGAATGCCTTATTCCATTGGAAAGGCTAGCTTGGAGATGGTTACCTCTGTGACCTTCACTAGGTTGATGAAGTCCTTGGTGTACGGATAAAATCTCTTAGTATTGATTCTTTCAGTTTTGTACAAGTACATACATGTAATTAAACAGTAAAGTTCAACGAAAAAGTAGTGTTTCAGTGGTATATTATGGTGGTATATTATGGCAGTTTTCACAAATGGTCAGTAGGGTTACACACATTTTTTACCGCTTACTGGTAACTGCTTGATCTTTTTATGACTCCTTGTTTTCAGAGGGCAAGATCTGGAGAAAAGCCCCAGGTGACACTTTAGCTAGCGAGTCCAGGTATCATCAGTTCTACATGGGGAATAAAGAGCCATCTAGAAATCGGGGTTTGTTATTCAGTTTGCCACCTCCGAAAGCGAATAAATCATCAAGGAGTCATCCAGACTTTTTAAGTTTTGACCAGATCAGGAATTCATTAAGCTTCACTCACGTAGATTGGAGTTATTTTTACAGCGCTCAAAAGTCCTGGTCCATTAAAGAAAAATTTGAATATCTGTATAGTATCATTGATAGGAAGTTTGAAAAGCCTTTAATAAGGATTCAGGCGTCATTTCATTTGGGTTACTACGTGTGCAGATATGAAGAACTGGACAGAGTCGAATGCTTCAGTGTCATAAGGAAACACATGAGTTTGCGCCATGCAAGGAACTACAGGCTGCTTTACCGTGAATTGGGGTGCTACCGAACCCTTGCTCACTGCACAGTGCCTACGAGACACATTATCATGCGTGTTAAACATGTTCGTGATCTCATCCAAGGTCAAAGTCAGGAGGAGATAGAGTTCTTGACGTTTCCACCAAACAGAGATCCATATCGGTTCCTGAAGGCCTATGAAGAGTGGTTCAGCTTGAAGGAGAGTGCTGTCTACCAGTTAGGTCTTCCAGATAATCATTGTGGTTTCAGTGTTATTGAACAGAATACAGAGAGAATTTTTATGGATATCTCCAAAGAGGACATATGGATGATTGAAAACTTTCTGAACAATTCTGCAGAGGACGACAAATATTTGCTAATGCATAACAAAGGGAGCTCTGGCAACTGCATTGTGCTTCATAGGAACAAATCGGGCAAATTTTCTTTGATGGATGATAGGTTGCAGTGTCTCAAAAATATGCAGCCAGAGGATAAAGTACACTTACTTGTAATTAAATAGGTCGACTTAAGCCAATTTTGAATGACTTTCGGAAATATACATTCCACTTCAGTATAAAACGTAGTATAGGTCACCATTGTGGTTAAGTGCCTATCAAGACAACTGGTTAAAACATGACGATGATGATATGAATAACATGTTTTATATGTTGGTAGATCCCTGTCTCTAGTCTTCACTCATAGTTAGCATGATAGTATCCTCATTTGGATAACATACTGTACAATTGCTGTAAATATAGATCGTTATGAGTGCTTTATGATCTTTATGATGATAATAAAGTGTTGTATAGCATTGGTGGATCTGTATCCTAATTTTTTATAGTTGCATTAGAATGGTTCTCTGGATTGGGCTTTAAGTGGCCATATGTCGTTTTCATAATTTTGGTTTCTTTGGTTGAACTAGACGTCCAAGGTGCTTAAGTGCAGCAGTAATTAAACTCCAGTATTTGTCAGATATTGCTTTTCACTTGCACGTTGTCTCACATAATGGTCTTTACAATGGTCTTCTCACTTCGTATAATACCCCGGTATAGCTCTGTAACATTCAGTAGACAGGCCTGTATGACCACTCCACATGTAAAGGGAGAAATAGCTAAGACTTTGTTAACCATCATGTGAAAAAAATCACATTCAGCAAATGCATTTGTCCATTACGTTTAGTGGAGCCCATGTCTTTGTTTTTTTTATTTTTGTTTTGGTGTAAAGACCTTTTCGTAAATTATCAATTGAACTTAATTTTTTTAATTTTGACTAGTTGTAAAATGTAAACATATTCTTTTACATCCGTCTAATAATCTTTTGAGACTCCACTTTTTGGGTCATATTTTTCTTACCCCAGGGGCATTATAGATTATCAAATGTTTCCGTTTTGCATTTGGTTCATAAAGTGATTCGGTTTGAGAAATGGTTAGTAAATTGGTATGACTTGGGGTCTTGAAATCCAAACTGGAGTATAATGTGGCCAAATTCATTGATCTGTAGCATCAAAATAGATCCCGACGACTACGAGTAGAAATACTAACCGATTGACATTTTTCCGTCTACTGGTAAAAGACCAGGAGAGATTGTGAGATGGCATGTTGTCAGTCGTTTGTCCATTAACACGATCTGGGTTCAAATATGGCTGCCACAATAAACATCATGAAAATCGTGTAACTAAGCCTTCTGAATGGTCTTATTAACAGAATTTTCAGGAAAAATGATCTAATGGTGTCCGATTTGTCCAAACTAAAAATGGTACCTATTTTGCATTTAATGTGGCTGCCACAATGTTTAATTTGAAAATCTTCTCACTGAAGAATATCAGATGATTTCAGCACTTATCATTTAAAAAGAAAGAAGTGGTCTTATGTTGAATTCCTGTATTAGTTCATCCGGTGGCTTGTGTTGTTAATTAGCTTGGTACATGACATCCTTCGTTAAATATAATTTTCTTATTCAGGTAATATGTAAGGCCTGAGATACACTGAAAACGTGAAATCATATCAAGACAAGGTTGGCGTTATACGTGTGCTTTATTCGGGGCCTTTTTGCTTCTGTCTGTTTCTTGATTAATGCAAAAGTGGGTCAAGACAACTGATCTTATACCAATAACCAAGCTAATAATGAAGTATTGAATAACAGAATACAGCAATTTTATTTATTTTCGTGGTTTTGGGAAAATGTCTTTTTCATCGGTACTTGTATCCACGAAAGATCGTTTGTTGGGCCTTTTTGTGGCAACGATAAAATTAACAAATATTGCTGCCTCTGAAAGAATTGTATATTCACAGTACTGTTCTTTTCCAACAATATATTTTGTTAAGCTCACTGTAGTGGCAAGTTGGATATAGCATTCATTTTACCGTAAGTGGCGGCATCAGCAGTTTAGGTTTGGTTAAAGGTCCTCTTTTGCATATATTTCCTAAATCCCATGATATATTCGCACTACAGTCGGTATTAATCTTTATGAAGTTAAGACGATTCTGTAACATTCTGGGTTGCCACTTTTACCTTTGGGGGCATGGGATCAAGTTCACAGTGATATAACAATGTTTATTAAAGTTTTGGTTATTTTTTCCCCGTTATTATTTCGCGAACGTCGTGATTGATTTTCTTCATACTTGAATCATTACGACAATACGACAAACAGTTCAGTGATATGCAAGCTTCTTTGATCTTAGGCTCATGAGCACTGTCACAAAAAATTTGCAGAAGATTTTTATCGCATTTTTTTATTTTTTTTTTATTTTTTAAATTTAGTTTTGTATTAACTTGTGTTTCTTAAACCTCTTGGTGGACTTCTTCATACTTTGGTTGAATCACTATTGAGTTAAGACAATTAATTCATGACATACACGTTTTTCACACTGTCAGAAAATAGTGAAAGTTTTGGTTAGTTTCTTTTATTGCCCATATTTCATAATCCCCTTGACGGCTGTTTATACTTGGGATATATCTTTATGTCATTAAGACCAGTCATTTAGTGATGTGCGCGCTTGCCCCATGTGATCCAAGTCATAAGTCATTGAAAATTTTTATATCAGGTTTTTGTTCACGTACGTTATCTTTCTTATATTTCCATAACCTCGTGTTGGATGTTCTTAATATTTCGGAAGAATCATTTGGAAACTAAGACGGTCAGTCTTGTAACATGTCTGCCCATCTGTCCATTATAACCTACTCTACTAACCGCCAAGAGGTTTTCTCTAAATTAACCCATTGTTACAGCTTTCTGCATCACAGGTATTATTCTTGGTTACCACCCAACATATTCCTGCAAGGTTAAACATGCAAAAATATCAAACAAAATAACATATTTTGTGTTAAGTTGTGACCCATACAAGTTGCTCTTTCGTTTGCTCTGAACACTTGTGGCGGGTACATGTTAAATTTAGTGACGGGTACATGTTGGAATATTTTTAATTGGAATATTTTGTCAGAAGTCAAGGTATTCACTGATTGATAAGAGCAGCTGATATGAGACATTTTCATTCGATATACACTGTACATCATACCAGAAGCTCTTTGAAAATATGTTCTATTACCTCCTACTATTCGACGAAATAGCCAGTAGTATTGTCATTGGGATATACGTGCATGCTTTTCAGACACCATGAAAAACAGAGGCACGCAGAAACCTTGCAATGGTCTGTACATGTGCATGATTCCAGCACTTTCTCAGTTATCGCTTCAGCCCAATATTACATATATATATTCATGCACGCCCATCCCGATGGGTTGTATGACATAATCCCCACATTTTCTTCAAAACAAATACACGACGATAATTGTATATAAAATGTGTAGCAATTACAGGTAACACAACACAGTTTTTATTCATTAAAATTAAATCCGAATTGACAAGTGTAAAATCAAATTAATGAAAAGCGCAGCCCTTGACTGATATACATGAAATTGACATAAGATAAAATAAAAGTTTCTCTCCTACACAAGACATTCCTTTAGCCTGGTGGAGGGGGGTCAGCAATTTCAATCCTACATCAGTTATTTTCCAGTGCAAAGTCTGCTCACAAACGCACACGTTAGATAACCAGCGCCAAATTTTGAAATTTGGTGTCCATTTTGCAGCAGAGACCCACGGTCCGAATCAACGTATAATTTAAGTAACTCTGTTCTTTCATGTTCTTGAGTTTGAAGTGAAAACGTGTCATTCATTTTTGGTTTTGTATTCTTGCACAGTACAAACCCACAATTTCAAAACAATAGATTATCGGTAGTATCTGTAGTTACTTGACTTTTTTATGATTCAGTCATTGGAAGTAAGCAGTCAAAAAGTAAACAATAGCATTGAAAATAAAACATTTGTATTCCAGATAATAAAAATATATTTTCAAAACTTCACACTGATATACATTGTGTCAGCCAGAAGTGAACATTAGACAGTTCTGAGTCCTTATGCTTGCAGATAATGCAGTAATTCAGATTGTACATTCGATTGAATTTGTATGATTATTAGTTAGCATTTCTTCATTTAGAAGAGTTATGGTACCTGATTACATGGTCTCGTAATGTTGATTTCAACAGCAAATCTTTGTTAGGGATTGTAGGATTTTAACTAAACGTAGCACGTATCTTCTTATTGATGAGACAAGTCTGCAACCACAGCGTTTAGAGTTTCGATTACTACTTGCCCGTCCTTCAAAAATGGCTTTTGCAGAAAAACTTTACAAGGATTGTTTGATTTCATGTCAGTTGGGTATACGGTTTATATTATTGAAACATAAGATGAATCCTGATTCCAGCTGTACTTGTCATGATATAGAGGAATTATGGTTCCTGATTTCCCGTCCCCTCAAAAACTAGTTTCCACAGCATTATCTTTACTAATAAATGATGTCAGTTCAGTTTATTGTGCTACTTTCAGTTCATGAGCTCCTGAATCAGCCATCTTTCTTCCGTGAGATTAGGATATAACATCACGAATTGATATAATATTTCTTAACTTTTGTTTATTCTCCATGCAATACCAGTAATCACTGAATTTCAAATGAATTTTCGTGCAGATTTGTTATTGAACAGTAATGAATTTGATTGATAATATTTTTTTACAACATTATCTATAGTGTTTGGGCAAGTTGTTACTTTGGATAAATAAATAAGCTCATTATGTATTTGCAAAGTTCCTCTGTTCAGTTTCGTTCAGAGCGAAATAGCAGGCGTGGACATGTGCAATATTCGCATGACCAGTATCTTAGGTCTTTGTCAGACCCTGTATATTATAGCTGTTTTTAAAGTAAAAGTTTACGTCTGTGTGCGTATATGTATATAACTTGTTGCAGATTTAATTGACTTTACCTTTGACTTTACAGTATCATTTAGTACAAAATAATTATTATCGTTATTGAACAGTATCCACTTATTTTTACCGCTACTGCTTTTCGTGGGTACATCAGTATCATGAATACTAACACAATTAAATTACAAAATAGGATAATGTTTATGTTGATGGTGTATTACTATAGTCTTCTTAGATTGGTATAAGGCAGATTTTATAACTTCAGGTGTTGACATCTTTTCTACGACTCCTTGTTTTCAGAGGGCAAGTTGTGGAGAAAAACCCCAGGTGACACTTTAGCTGACGAGTCCATATATCATCAGTTCTACACAGGAAATAAAGAGCCATGTAGAAATCAGGGTTTGTTGTTTAACTTGCAACCTCCAGCAAAGAATAAATCTCAGAGGACTATTTCAAAATCTCTTTTAAGAACCGATCAGTTCCCGACATTAAATGCAACGCTTGACGCATCACAAGGTGGTTATTGTCTTCCAGAACCTGGGGTAAGACCATCAAAGGGTCGACCAGATTTCAGCTTTGACCAGCTTAAGAATTCATTGGACTTTAGTCAGGTTGATTGGAGTTATTTTTACAGTGCTCAGAAGTCATGGTCCATTAAAGAAAAGTTGGAATACATGTTCAGTGTCATTCATAACAAGTTTGAAAAGCCTTTAGTAAGGATGCAGGCATCTTATCACTTGGGTTACTACATGTGCAGATATAAAGAAATGAATAAAGTGGAATGCTTTAGCTTTATAGGGAAACACATGAGCATGAAACATGCAAGGTGCTACAGACAGTTATACCGTGATCTGGGGTGCTACCGAACCCTTGCTCACTGCACAATGCCATTGAGGAACATAATAGCTCGTATTAAATATGTTCGCAATCTCATAAAAAGCCAAACCTCGGAAGAGAAAAGGCTCTTGATGTTTCCGCCAAACAGCGATCCATATCAGTTTCTGAAAGCCTATGAAGAGTGGTACAGCTTGAAGGAGAGTGCTGTCTACCAGCTAGGTCTTCCAGACAATCAGTGTTGCACCGGTGTAATTGAGCAGTATACAAAGAGAGTTTTGATGGATGTTACGAAAGAGGGCATGTGGATATTAGAACATTTTTTGAACAATTCTGCAGAGGAGGACAAATATGTGCTGATGTATGACAAAGGGAGCTCTGGAAATTGCTTCTTGCTACAGAGGGACAAATCAGGGAAATTTTCTTTAGAGGACGATAAGTTACAGTGTCTCAAAAATATTGAGCCAGAGGCTAAAGTTCATTTACTTACGATCAAATATGTTTACTGAAGCCAGTCAGATTTCTTGTATTCATCCAAAAATATGTATGTCGTTATAAATTTTGTTCCGTACCCAAGGAAAGAGCAGATATATTTCTGCAGGGGTCTTCAGATGAGATGTATGACAGCTCCGATGACAGTTCATGTGCCATCATACACTGTAGGGAGCAGAAACGCGTTTGCTCTTTTTTATATCTCCAAATGTGTACAGAAATTAGTACGTTAGGGCCTCCTTGTACATAGAAAAAATCTAAGTTGGACACTTAATGCAGAGCAGCATGATGCGGTTTAAATCAGATATCTTTTTTTGATCGATCAGTGGTCATCAGCCAAAAGAATTTTGATGTTACAGGTGTTTATTACCATGTAACGGCAGTTATTTTGTGCTGAGAGGAGATGAAACCTTTTGATTGTTGGCAGACACATGCATCTTTCCTGTTTCTGAAGTTTGAGGTTAATGATTCCATTGACAGTCTACTGATGATATTGTCCTTAGATGTATTCTGGAAAGTGATGTTCTGACGTCTTATATTTTCTTTTGTACGTTATCATGGTCTTCGTAGTTTCTGGTTGGATGTTCCTTAATTCATACTTATAGTTATCTAAGCTTGCTTTGGCTTGTTGTTTTCTAGATGAATCTCCTTTACTTAATACACTGTATTTTAAGCAGACTTTGTTTCCTCCGAGTTTGAAATTTTCGAATCCACGCGCAGTTAACCATTTGACAGTTGTAAGACGATAATGATTGGCACAATTCAGGTTAAGATCATGTATTAAATTTTCACATCGTCTAAAGATTACATTGTGGAGTGTTCTGCTAGTTCATTAAGTGTTCACGTAGTCTAAAGATTACCTTGCGGAGTGTTCTGCTAGTTCATCAAGCTGATAAATTCTAAGAATAAAATTATGAAAGTTGGTATTATTGGAGTGATGATGCATCTTGGAAACCCAGTATTCATTGTTCCACTTCATTTTCGAGCTTTAGCTCTTGTTCTTTATAATAATATTTTATATTGTCTATGTTTCTAAGAAATAATAACCATCATATTTGCTGTTCTTTTCACTTAAAGTTATTATTAAAAATGGAATGACAACTGAAACTTAATCTGATTAAAATTAGATCTCCGCTGTACTACGTGAAGATATGACGACGACGGCTTAAGGGTCATGTTCTGGTGACATTTGAATTAGCCAATGGAAATGCAGCTTTCAAAAATCTGAAAGTGGATCAGATTGTTCGGTACACATTCATGCTCTTCACCCACACTGCTCAGTCTCCAAAGGCGAAGATATAAGACTTCATTTGATTGGTTGATAAAATTAGCGATTATGATAATAACATAGGTTACCAGAACGTGACCCTTAAGCGGTCGCTGTCAGATCTTCATGTATAACAGTGGAGTTCTGATTTTAATCAGATTGACTGAAACTTAAGTAGACAATATTTAAACTCCCCATCACTCTCCACCCACCTCCCATCCACCCACTCCCTATATGTGTAACGTTTTCTTCCGCAGCACTAAATAGGGAAACGTTATGATAACGTTATATTAGATTTTCGGGTTACACAGACAATAGGACACAATCGCTCGGCAGTTATGGTATAATGACTTTCAAGCTAAAGGATGTTAAGACCTACTTTTTCTCAGAATATTTCGGTATTGCGCGCATGTAGGGTGAAAGGTTCAAATGATCACAATGGTCTGAAGTTTACTACTTTTTATGTTTCATTTTTATTGGGTTTTCTTGAAAAGAATACATTTCATTCTTTCTTGAATTAAATAGTTAAGCAGCCTCGATGCTTTCTGTTATTGACAGTGTTAAAGACAATAAAGTTTCAATCATGTAAGAGTCGTTTCTCTCTTGATTTCTGAACAGTTCTATGAGCTATTAGTTACATCCATTTTCTATTAGTCAGTCCTCGTGAAAATATTTTTGTTTTCAGTTAAGAAATCTAGTCAGTGTAGTGCTGATTTTGTTACTGACCCAGTATGGGGTGTAAAAGATTCATGAGCCTGATCTGGGTCTTGCAAACAGTGAAATATGATACCATCTCAATAACTTAATGGCTTCACGAATAGTAATTTACCTAGAGAGCTTTATTTTCTTTTAGGTATATCGTACTTGTACTTGAAGATCTGGTAATCAGTCTCAAGTTATACACGTGTATCGTAATATGATATTTAGCTCGTCTGCACTAAGTGTAGGAGAGCTCCCCAATTGTTGTTGACGCCCTTCATTGACGCAGATATCGTTAACGCATGCGTTATCAAATGTGCATTTATTATGTTTAAGCGAACATTTAAGATACTTTTGCATGCATAGTGATGAAAGTTGATTAGTGGATACAGTTGGGGAAGTATAGCCACCATTATATAAACGTATGCAACTGTACCCTACTTTTCTCGCGCCAATGATGATGTTCATCTTTTACGTTCAGCCAAGTTTCTGAGACGCTTGCACAGAATGAGACTTAACATGTGCAAAAATTCTTAGGAGAACTACACAGTCATTCTGAAAAGTAGGTCGCTGTGAGCTTCTTTTCATGCTGTAATATATATTTTTGCGACTATTGCCTATACTGTGATGATACTGGCTATGCAGCTTAGAATTGTACTCCAGATGCAAATCCCTGAGTTCTGCTCAATTGTTTAAGAACTGTAAAGGTACCCGAAGGGGAAAGAGAGGCTTTTGGGCAGTTTTCATTAAGATTGATAAATATGCCAGTACTAGATGCCATATAAGGTATTAATAATGTTTGTTTATGTAGCTAACTTGGAAAGCATCACTGCCCTGTGAAATGTAATTTGTCAGCCGATCGATTGTGAACTTGCGGTATTTAAAAGTAGTTAATAACATAAAAATAGAAATAATTATTACGGCAGATTTATTATGACATATTCATAAAATTCGGTTTCGCACAAAACTTGAAAATTCGTTGAAGTTATCGCCAGTCTATAAACAATACTTGAGGGACAAAAACGAGTGTTCCTAATGATAAGTTATTTTCTTTATTCCGTGGACATTCTGAGGATGTTTGAATACCGATTTCTTTATAAGAATTCTTAGTCAGCTTGGGATCAGGTTGGTGTTGAAGTTTGGAACCTTTTTCAAAATTATCGCTATGCATTGTCTTTTTTTTTTTTTTTAATATCTGTTCACAAAAGTATTTTGGAAGCTATGTGCGGCAAGTCTTGCTTGATATTAAGTTCAAAATCGTGGACTTGCCAACAGTCTTATTGTACTGTGGAATTACGTGTTTACACGAATATTAGGAATGAATTGGTTGATCATGCGGTATTTTACTTAGAAATACAAATTAACACACCAGTTAGGTCGATGAATGGGCGATCCAAATTTGCCATATTGGAACTATTTTCAGTTATTCGTCTGCAGATAGACGGCCATGACCACCATTTGGATAGACTTTTATTCCACAAGTAATTACTAATCCCTGCGACTCATACATTCACTTCAACAAATAAATTGCACACATTATTCATTTTGATCAGTCTTGATAAAACCGTACAACAATCTAAAGACTAATAAGTCCGTCACGCCTTTGACAGGTTCTTTCACAGATTTCTGAAGGTTTAGAATTCAGTAACTTTCATGCATATTCAAGATAAAAATAGACTCTAACTGCTGGAACACCAGACTGTTAGTATATCGATTGCTACACCTGTATCTTGGTAAAGGAAGGGGGATACGGCTTGGACAAGTTATTTTCAGCTTTTAGTGTCATTATTTTGCATATTAACCAGGCAATCATTTTTCAGTTCATTGGCTAGACTTTTGCCAACATTGGGTCCTTTTCTTCTGATATGAATTTGACTAAACTTGATAAATGCATGGAAATTTAAGTCATTGATATCTCGAATAAATACAGATATGAACAGCATTCACGCATATTAATGAGATGATCTTTACCTGATTGACTGAACGTGGCAACAATTTAGCGACATTATGTTTTGTATTAGCGATCATCTCTTATTAATGATGCAGTCTTGCATCTAATTGGATGAACTTGATACCACTAGAGAGCTCTTATTTCTGCTCTGATTTTAATCATTCTTGGTAAATAGGCACATTTTATTACCATGTTTTATGATTTAGGCATCATTTAGTACAAAATGTATATGCTATTCAGCATCATTCATCTCGTTTTATACTCTCCATTACGATCTTCTGACGGTTAGATCACTGTCATGGACACATTGATTTAGAATCAAGTCAGCTTCCGGGACACTGTTGCTTGAAGAATCGTAAAAATGGATTTGTGCGTGCATCCTGAAGAGTACCTCACCATTATCCCAGTAGTTGGTCAGTGACCTACTTTTGTCGCTATAGTGATCATTTACATTTTTCATGTTTCTTGTAATTTTGTTGACACAGTTGACTGGACAGTCGTAAAATTATACGAGTATGCATCCTGAGGAGTACAAAGCAGAGATGTGAAAATTAGGTAAATTTTACACTGAAGTTATTATATGCATTGTTCACCCTGGATGATTAGAGGAGTTTATCATAATTTGTTGTTGGTACGGTCAAACTGGATATAAGCATTTATCCTTAGAAATACAGCATAGCCAAATTAACGAAAAGTAGCTTTGACCTACATGAACTTGATTGTCCTCATCATCGTTCATAGCTATCATTGATCAAACTGAGTGTGTGCAAATGCAGAATTTTTATTTCAGTCTTTAAAGAAATGTAGACATTCATTTGCTCTCTTCTGGCGGCTTTATATATTATTTTTGTATTCATGAAGACAAAAATACTTCTGTTATCATTTAAATGCATGTTCTTTTTTATGTTTAAAAAATCATTGAAGCGGTTTAATCCCATATATGTTTCTTTATTCATTCCCAATATGTCATTTTTATTTGCAGTTGTTTATCTTAACATTTTTATTTTTCATTGGTACCATATTGCTAGTGTCTAACTGACCTGCCGTTAAACCCATTACATACATATGCATACATAAACCCATTACATACATATGTATACATAAACCCATTACATACATATGCATACATAAACCCATTACATACATATGCATACATAACCCATTGCGTACATATGCATACATAAACCCATTACATACATATACATAACTAAACCCATTACATACATATGCATACATAAACCCATTATATGCATATGGATACATAAACCCATTATATATATATATATATATATATATATATATATATATATATATATATATATATATATATATATATCCGCAAAAATTGGTGCCATTATGTTGTGGGTAATTAAAATTATTTTCCATAAACTTTTTTCCTTGCTTGTACCAAAGTAATTTTTACTTTTAACCATTGGACGCGAAAGTCGAAAGATATTTTGTTCTTTTCTCGCCAAACGTGCATCTCATCCATTGGTTATAGCACATGGTATATAACTAAATTCATTTTGTGGAAGAAAAACAAATTATGATTTGACTCACGGAAATTGACTTGTATATTTCTACCCCCGAATCAATTACATGTTGTCTCTTACCTGCCACTATGCAGTCAGGCACACAGTTTGGTAAAGTACTTACTGCAGGAAACCATTTTCCTCTCGTACTAAGAGCGCAATGAATTCCCAGTTTAATGACAACATATCACCTAGAACTAAAACTATTGCACGAATACTTGACCTTTAATCTTTATCACCCCACAAATAAATGGATTCCTTCATCACCTTAAGCGCGAGCACCTTTCAAGTTTGGTGAAGGTTTGTGGACTAGAACTAAAATTATTCTGTGCATTCCAAAAGCAAACGAACTGGAAGCGAAAGTCGTAGCATGACGTGCTCTGTCTAATGGCAGACATATAAAATAGAGCTTGATTGTAGTCTACACGTTCAGAGTTGAAGATAAGTGAATTAATCAGTTGGTAAGGGCCATAGACCATGAAAGATTGCGGACCTACCTGTATTGTTTCAGTCAAATTCAGTATGTTTATGATGTTTATTGCAATATGAGTGTGCTCAAATTCGTGTATTTTAATTTGGAAATGTTGTTTCCATTAAGGAAGTCGATTAAACTTATCTCACAATAAGCAATGAAATTGCTTATGTATATTCATACAAAGGATTGTTTTTGCTTTTCACAAGAAAAAAAAATATATATATAAAAAAATCGATGCAAACCTATACAGTTACTTTATGAAATATCCGGCGTTATTGATGCAAATCCTGCGAGCGAGTTTTCTTAAACACGACACTTTATGGTTTTAGACTATTCACACAATCCACTTTCACAAACAGTCAGTATTACGAAAACAAAAACCATTTTTAAGTAAAGCAACCCCACCCACCCACCCCCACCACCCACCCCCCAAAAACGAGTAAATTGCTTTGATTCTAACGGGACCAATTCAATGCAGATTTTCATTTTCTATTTTTAAATTTGCACCATAACGTGAATATTAATGAAAGACAGGTTTGTTATATGTTCTGCTTGATTTTTTTTCTAATCAATGACAAGCATAATATTGGTTTATTCAGCTTAAGTAGAATCATTTTGTTTAATTTTTCGTGTGTACATCCAAATCATTGAAAAAGAAAACGTGCACCAACATTGCAAGACAAAAGGTTACAAACAAATTTGATCATATTTTGACATAAAACAAAAACTTCATTGTACCTAGATAAGAACAAATAATATGTATAATTGTGATTGCAAACGCGGATTTTACAATTGGATCAGTTGTAACTAACACGTGAAATTGTAGTGTAGAACTTTAAAGCATTATAAAATAACGTGCAATCAGAACTATGTCACGAATCGTCGACATAAATAGAGATTTTGGACATATATTTTTATATTCCATTCCATATGATTAAATTACCCAGGCTTTTTACAATAACCGAGAAATAAACATAGTGTTCGCGTTTCTGTTTGTTTTGTTTTATTTTTTTTTTATTTTTTTTTTTTTTTGACAATTCTAACTGTCCTTTCCAATAATTGTGGACATGATCAGTTCATGCATTTGTAAGGTGTATTGCTATGTCTGTCAGACGCTAGTTGTTTCCATTATTAAGAAACGTGCTTCCTCTTAGAATATTATGAATGAATGTTTACATATGAAAAATTGCTTCTTCAAATCAGTATCAGGTCTCTAACGACATGCATTTCACTCATCACCGACTTTCATTGCTTTTTGCTTGTTTTGCTTTCAAAAAGATTGCATGGAAATATTTCTGTGGCATTGTGTTTTGGTTTTCATAGACTGGTACTTTGCAAATTGTTCATTAGTCTCTGGTCCGTACATTTGCGTGAAATCTTCCTTACAAACTCTACATTTGTTTAACTCTGTAACTGCTTGATCTATCTAAGGCTCCTTGTTTTCAGAGGGCACAATGCGGAGAAAAGTCCGAGGTGACATGTTGGGTAGCAAGTCCCATTATCTTCAGCTGTACAGAGGAAATAAGCAGCCATGGAGAAATCAGAGTTTGTCACCCAGATTTGCTCCTCCAACAAGTAATATTACTCGCATGGATATTTTGACGTCATTTTTGGGAACTAGTCACCGCCCAATCTCAAGTATCAACTTGGAAGCGTCAGTTGGTGATTATGATATTGTTGATCTGGAGGAAAGACCTTCGAGAAGTTCTTACGAGTTTATTAGCTTTAACCAAATCAAGAACTCGTTAGATTTCGGTCGAGTTGACTGGACATATTTTTACACTGCTCAGAACTCTTGGTCCCTAAAGGAAAAGTTGGAATATTTTTGCAGTATTTCTCACAGCAGATTTGAAAAACCTATTATAAAGATTCAGGCAGCGTTTCATTTAGGGTACTACATGTGTAAATATTATGAGTTGGACAGAATGGAGTGTTTTAATGTTATCCAAGAGCACATGAGCTTGAGCCATTCCAGGAAGTACAGACAGCTGTACCTGGATTTGGGAAACTACCGAACTCTTGCCCACTGCACTGTGTCCTTGAGACACATGATCAATCGAATTGCCCATGTTCGTAATCTCATTAAAGGCCAACGTCAGGAGGAAATACAGTTCTTGATGTTCCCACCAAACAGAGATCCATATCAGTTCCTGAAGGTCTATGAGGAGTGGTACAACTTGAAGGAGAGTGCTGTCTATCAGTTGGGTCTCCCAGACAACCACTGTAGCGCCAGTGTGATTGAACAACACACACAGGGGATTATGAAGGATGTAACGAAAGAGAGCATATGGCAGCTACAGCACTTTCTGAACAATTCTGCAGAGGAGAATAGATATGTGCTAATGTATGACAAAGGAAGCTCAGGCAACTGCATTTTGCTACATAGGGATGGAACAGGCAAATTTTCTTTGGAGGACAATAGGTTGCAGTGCCTTACAAATGCGGACGCGGGTTTTAAAGTGCACTTGCTTAGAATCAAATAGAAGCACCGCCTCCAATTTCATTCGATCATTGGAAAAAGTATATTGTTCCCGAAGACAGTATCTTTAAAGTAGGGATGGGTTCGATCGTAAGAAGGGTTGTTTGTTTTGCTGGTCAGTTCTCTCCTTTTTCAGTGAAAAGTTGATTATTTCATCTGGGAAGAACAGGGATGTTTTGGCTGAACCATCCGAACCCCTGGATTAGGCACTATTCTTGTGGAAGGCAGTTAAGATTGTGTCACCATTTCCATTTAGGCACTCCTTTAATGACCTGAAGAATTACTGTGAATTATTCTTGCATATCCGTTTTAGAACTTAACTTTCACTTTCGTATTTTGAGAGAAATTTTTATCAAAACAATATTAAGTACCGGTGTTACAGTGTTGTATTTCTCTCAGATTTTAAACAAATTCAAACCGTATTACATTATTGGTGAGTAGCTCCACGAGCCAGTTTGTTTGTAATTTGGAAATACCGACTTCAGAAAAATTTTGTATATATCTATGTTGATGTCTACCCTTCTAATTGCAGTCATCTGTCATAGGATCTTCTACCCACTTTGTGGTGTGGCTATGCATTATTGAATGTTTCCTTCGTTATATATTATGACTTGTTGTTCTGTTGTGCCAATTGCTTATTACACATTTCTTCTTATTATTATGCTCATGTGAAGATTTTATACTTTTTCTACTGTGTAAAACACAAGTCATTATAATAAATTATTATTTGATTTCGTACTACATGTTCTCCTGCAAGTGATGATATTCGTTCTAGATGTTTTTATTGTGCGTATACGAGTATCTTGGCAAAGGTCGCCGTTTCATAAAATACTGTTCACAAAACATGTTGATTCCAGTTTGTTCCTGATTCCTTCTTCTTGGAAGTGCTCTAGTTTGCAGTAGCTTTTTAAGTTACTACATCAGAGTATGGTCATGAAGCCCATTAATTTTGCTATGTAATGTTTAGTGATATCTCAGATATCACTGAATATTAATTGAAGATTTGAATGTGCTCCGTCTACTTAGCTTCTGTATCACATATGAATATAGTCATATAGCTCCTTAAAATTTGCTAAATAAAGTTGTTTATTGTCTACTTAACTTATTTCATTGTGTTTTGGCTCGTCTGTAATAAGAACAATTAATGAACACGACGGTTCACAGATACTATACTTGTTCGTTTATTAGTTTTACATAGCCACACCCTATTATGGCACATCCTTTCTTGTAGCATACCTCGTTAAAATATGACATTGCTTTTAATACAGTACACTTTCAATGATTCTCAAGAAGGATGTTATTGTGGGGAAACTCTGATTTATATTTTTTAAAAATAACAATAGAACAATCGATATTTAATGTTACCTGCAAAACTAATGTTAGAAAAATATTAGCTAAAAGATTCTTTAGTTAATCAAGAAAAATATGTAGCCTTCTTCAGGCATTGTTTGGTCTTTTAAAAATGTTTGAAAAACAGCATGACTTTCCCTTGGTATTTTAACAACAAAATGGAATCGAGTGTTTCATTGTCTAAATGGAGTCGCTTATCGACTTGTTAAAATAAGTTGCTTTGAAAACTCTTCAACGTTTCAGCCGTGTTTTCTGTTATGTACATCTGTATGAACGTTGCCAAGGACAACAACGTAACATTGGTCAACATATGATTGGTATGGAAAATTTTCGTGGGACACACTAATGTCATCTATGATATTGTATTTAAACGAAGAATAATCTTTTTATAATTATTGTACGCATTAGCTCATATTGACAGTAGAAAAGACTGATCATTAACTCAGATGAATAAAGTGGTATTTCGTCGTTTGTAAATTCTTATGTATCAATCAACGTCACGAGTCCGAATGATCAAATTTGTAATTGCAGTCACCTCTGGTCTGGGATGCAACAGCTTTCATTTGGAATAACATTCACATATTACTGTGCATATTGTGCGTTGTAAGCTATTATTTATGCAATGAATCGGTGAACGTTACCGATTTCAGTATCCATGGCTACGAAATGTAGCATTGCTAGGCGATGTGATCAAGGGACATGATTTGAGATACCTTTGTTAGTGACAGATGACAAGGGAAGCGACTACACGAAATAATATTTATTTTGCACCATATATAACGCAAGTCTCTAGGTAATTTATATGAAAATGAAACTTGAAACATGTAGCTTTTTTTACATTTTTGCTCGAAGGCCAATGCATGTGTACGGATAGTAAAACGCATGAATAGAGTATCGTCGGCGGTGACTGTTTATGGAAGGAGTCGTCATAGTATACTTCATAAATTAAGAGGATTCCTTAAGGATTACTAGATACGGTTAGGAAACCAAGGATAACTTCAAAATAGATACTTAGTACGCTTTTGAACAAAAAATACAACCTGTGAAAGCCAGTTCATTTGTCATTAAATTTTCCTTTTTTAATTTTGATTTTAGACTGTTGCATCACAATAGATGGTTGTATAATAAGAGATTAAGGGGTTAAGACTTTTTATCAAATTAAAATGCTATGCAAGATATATTCCAGATATTTTAAGTGTAGGACAGTTTTTGCATCCTGGTATTATTACGAGGTGATCTCATTTACTTGAGGTGAAAAACTATATCGGTATCTTTCATGTGAACGTTCACGTTTAGGAGTGCCAGACGGAGGTGATAACCTATGAATAAAGTACAGTGTGCTGGTAACAGTGAAGCTATAGTGGCCGTTACATAAAA
Organism: Megalonaias nervosa; assembly: GCA_016617855.1. Classification (NCBI taxonomy): domain Eukaryota; kingdom Metazoa; phylum Mollusca; class Bivalvia; order Unionida; family Unionidae; genus Megalonaias; species Megalonaias nervosa. The sequence goes on along the minus strand of JAECUM010003665.1, from coordinate 12,887 downwards.
ACTAATAATCAAATAATGTTACTCCCATCGGGTAAATTAAGTTTGCAAGAATGAAAAATGATGATGGATTTGTGAAGCTCTTTATAATTGTTTTATTACGTTAGACATCATTTCATGGAACGAACATGATAGTGGGATTTGCAAATGTTACTGAATAAGTATTAATTTTTTGGGGTGGGGTGGGGTGGGGGTTACTGTTATCTATTTCTTCACGACTACTACCACAACAACATCCAAAAATGATATGTAGGTTTCCAAAAGCTAATTTTAGCGTGTCCAAAGGTGAGAAGAATTATCCATTTCTTTCGTTGAAGAGACTCTACACATATCGGATGCTGGAATCTTCTCTGCCAAAAATTGCAATAATAACTTAAGTTTTCGTATATGTTTCATGAGTTACTATGCCGCCAAATAATTCTGTATAGATAAAAAATTTGTCACAAACATACATGCTACATTCTTTGTGAGGAGGTCAAAGATTTTATCAGGGTTTTTTATTTGAGGAGGTAGGAACATCGTTACATTCAATCAGATGATAGAATACATACAGTCGATAAATAAGATCTAATTAGTTGGTGATTTTTTTTTTTTTTTTTTGTTTCTTCCTGCCTTAAAAATTTAATATTTCTACTTCTACGCAAAGTGAAATTGTAGTGAAAAGCTTTATTATGTAACAACTTTATTTTAGTGTAAGCATCCTTGTTTTCAGAGAAAATGATGTGCAGAGAAAATCAAGCCAGGATTTCATCTAAATTGTCCAGACAACCTTCTTTCTACAAAGGCGTTGATCATCCCAGTAGAAATCAGGAGTTGGTACTTGTACTTGATCCCGCGGCAAGGACGCATTCTCATATGCACAGCATGGTGCCATATACTTCACCTAATCAGCACCAAAACGTCGACGCTAATGGTGTTCTATATCTTGATGGCTTTCTTGAATTTGAAAGGGACGATGGAGCACGGACTTTCTGTGAGTTACTGAGTTTAAACAGACTTGAGCGTTCGTTGGATTTCAGTCCAAGTGATGACTGGAATTATTTTCAATCTGCTCAAAACTTGTGGTCTCTTGAGGAGAAATTGGAATATTTAGTTAGCATATGTCATGCTGGGTGTAGAAAGTTAAAAAAAATTCAGTCAGCATTTCATCAGGGGTATTATCTTTACAAGTATGCAGAACGGGACAAAGAGCAATGCACCAACTTTATTCAGAAGCACATGAGCCTCAGCCAGTCAAAGAAATTGAAGCAACTTTACATGCAACTTGGATGTTTTCGAACTCTTTCCCACTGCACTCTGTCTATAAGACATATTGTCAACCATATCACCCACGTGCGTAATCTCATTGAAAACCAAAGTTTGGGGGCAAAACAGTTCTGGAAATTTCCACCAAGCAAAGATCCTTACCAATTCCTTCAGGCATACCAAGAATGGCATCATTTGGAGGAAAGTGCAGTATATCACATGGGGCTTCCTGATAACCAGTGTGATGTAGATGTTATCAAGCAACATACGACGCAGATTTTGACAAATGTTACCAGCGATAGCATATGGAAGATTGAGCACTTTTTAGCCAATTCAGCAGTAGAAAATAGATATCTGGTGATGATTGACAAGGGGAATTTGGGCAACTGCTTTATTCTGTATAGGAATAAGTCAGGCAAATTTTCTTTAATAGACGATCGGTTTAAATGTCTGCAAAACATAGAATCAGGGTCCAAAATACACCTGCTTACCATTAAATAATTTCCAATCTAATCTCAAAGATGCTAAATGCAGGAGGTGTATTATCCCTATTGTGAAGCGTCGTGAAGAGTTAAGGACTTCGTTCAAAGATTTTCTTCGCTGAGAGCAGTGGATAGCTTGTAGAAAGAACCATTCTCTGAAATAAATAAGCTACTTAAATGGAATAGAAAGTTATGATAGTGATTGAATTGTAAAGAGAAACCAGAACTTAATCAGCACTTTCACCATAATAGTCATTACTCGTCTTCAGGAGTTGAGATAAAGTATTTGTGTTGGTGTCTTGTTAGCTATACGACTAAGCCCGGTCACGGTGTCGGCATATATAACACACTGCATCTCAAACAGTCTTTTTTCATAGGTCCTAGGCACCAAATTGGAGTAGGTTTCAAAGCACTTAACCCTACTGGAAGGGGCTAACGGGACTGACTTTTTGTACATAGATGTACATCAGTTGTTCCTTCTTGGTTGAGTATTTGCGTTCAGCTCAGGTTTGCCGCACACTGTATACATGCACATTTGTATACCTAAAATAAGGAAACTTGCTGAGATGGTGCATCTTGACTAGTATTAGACCCTCATCACACAAGTAGGTAACTGTGACCAATATTTAACGCTCCTTTCATTTTGGTTAAAGTTTGTGTTATCTTTCGATCTCTGTTTATACTAGACTCACAGCACTCGAGAATTGCAGTATTCCTTTTAGTACCACACCCTTACAACAAAAGAAGGTCACTGTACCATATATTTCACATTTTATTGACTGTTACTTTTTGTGTTTAGTTCTCGACCAAATCCGTTGTTGGCATACTTTTTACATACTATTATACCTAGAATCATAAAATTTGGTGAGGGAATGCTCCTTGACGAGAAGCACTCTCTTACCAGAGAACTGATTTTTCGAACTTTATCTTTAGTTGGCACCTTATAGACACAATTGTGCTGATTTGCTGTACAACATACATATTGCACTGATTCTGGTTATCTGGGGTGTTTTTTCAGCTCAAACACAGTAGCTTGATTTTAATGCCCTTGAAAATAATGTTCTTTGTTATGCCATGTCACAGCATGTACGCCGGTCTGTTTTTTAACGGCACGTCAGCATGATACCAGCTGTATGGTGCCGATTTAAAGTTTAACTTTTAAAAGAATTAAAAGCGCAGTGAAAAACTACAGCAAAACAAGTTTTGTCCTAAAAAGCGGGCAGTATTTCCTTCTCTCTTTATACACTTTAATCAGAAGTAATATGAATTCGAATCAGATTTACTCATCTTACTCCAGTTTGACTGAGCTTATTACCACTCAAAATACACGTATTTCTGACGCGATTTAAATCAGATCTGAAAACTGGCTAATATCATCAAGATATGTAGTTTAATTATCAGCGAAATATATGCATACGATCTTGCATCTGACTGGCTTTTTTGTAACCACTTAAGGAGCGGTATTTTTATTATAGGATTTTCATCAAAATTTGTAAAGAGAATAGTATCATCAAGTTGTTAGATTTTTTCCGAGTTGGATCTATGCCTGTTTATGAGATAAATCTTTACCGATTTGTCTGAGCTTGTTGCCACTGTGGAGACCAAGTTCCGGTCGAAATTTTCTAGAACTTGATAAGTAAATTTATATCATCATGGTCTTGTTTACGTTTTATAAATAGTGACATCTGTACATATTTGTAAGTTGATTTAATCAGATTAGCTGAGCTTGGTACTGTTCTAGAGACTATGGTTTTTCACCAGATTTCGATAAATTTATATATATTGGTTGGATCAGTTCAATTATAGGTGACAGACATACATGTTACGACTTCACTTTCGGAAATATTTTCTTTTTTAAATTAGAGGTCAGCTAAATAAGTGCAATCGACATGATATAAAGATTCGGGAGATAACTTACATTCGATTGTGTTATTACAGTACCACACAAATCTGCTTTGTGAAAGAGCCAGCTATTATGTTATGTAAGCCAGATGGGCGATATCATGTTTCTGGGGGTATCTTGTTTCGTCATTAACATTAGAACTCCATAACAAATCTTACTTTACCCGAAGCAAACTTGATGACGTCACACATACTTAGTATCATTTTGTCGATTTAAGATATACTTTTTGTATGTATCGTATGTCCAAGGGAAGACAAAGTTCCACTTATGAGATTCAAACCGTAAATTGTAAACGTCCAATGGAATATTTTCAGAAACTTCCCGAGTTCTGATGGTGTCACCATGATCCATACACAACATAAAGATGAAGGACAAACTATTTATACATCTTGCAGATTATGCAAGTACCTTTTCCTTGGTAGTTCTAATGTGTATAAAAATGTGATCATATCGCCATTTCTCTCTCTCTCTCTCTCTCTCTCTCTCTCTCTCTCTCTCTCTCTCTCTCTCGTGTGAGATGCTCAGTGCATCAAAGAAGGACGCCGCATTCTATCAAATGAACCCAGAACTGACCAATGAAAAATTTATTGATATATATATATATATAGCTTTTTGTGTCGTTTGTTTGAGTTGTTGAATCTGAGACAGACTGATGGTCACAAAAGAGTTATTTGTTTTACATAATATCTGTTGATTGATATTTACGGGATTTAATGTGATTTTGTGGATTGCAGCTGCATGGTCTTAATTACCGAAATAAAAGTTCAAAATTCGTATGCGTTGAGAAATGTGCACCTGAACAGATGTATTAATAAATGTCTTTTATACTAAATACCACTCATCTGAGCGGAGTGAGCGCACATGCAGACACACACACACACACACACACACACACGCGCGCGCGCTTGACACGTATGCATTAAGTATTGAATCCAGAGCATATCTGCATTTAGTCATAAATCAACGAAATGTCTGCTTGAAAATGAGCCAAATTCATTGTGCTAATATGGCTACGATAAACTGTTGGCATGTCTATTTATATCTTAGCATACCCTTTTATTACAAAGAATAGTTGAAAAGCTGAAGTTCAACAATTGACAACGGTGCACCAGTTTATATGATGAAAGAATAGTCATATGTATCACATTATCACACATGGAATGAGAATTTTCAAAACATTGGAATGAAACTTCATCCAGATTGAGAAAAGTTCATCTCCACGACGAATGTTCTTAACGACAACTTATTAAAACGACACATCTTCGACACCTGGCACTTAGATCCCATTTCCTCATGATATAGCCGGTATGGTTTTTGATGTGCCGTGTGAATAACAACAGTCTACATTTTCATTATTATTACTGTAAATAACGTCAACTGAGCAACAAACCAGTGGCTACAAGAATATATACGGACATTACTTTATTTCTTTCCATTTCGTCTTCTTACTATGTTCACATATTGTTACTTCTTAACAACTGATGTCAGTGAGTTGTCGTTTCAATGAGGTCTGACCTAGATTGGTTTTCTTTTCGACCAGTTTTCATGTTATGTAAAATAATATTGTCTTTGAAACTAAATTCAGAGGTCAGATATAGTATAATCTACATGATCATGATGCAAAATTATAGTTACCTATAAGGAGTGTCCATGTACGCCGGCATTTAAGTACGATCGCCACTGAAATGTTGGTGTATTGGAGTTTTAAAGAAGTATCTGTTCATAAATATGAGGGTCCAAGCAATCCAAAACCGCTTAAAATGTATTGAGTTGTGCCCATTTCCTTGTGTTACTGTTAGTTGAATATATGACCCCAAGACTTCGCATAGATTGCTCAGAAAAAGTATGGGGAAAATAGGTAGCCAGTAGCTAATTTCCCATATAATACTACCTAAAAGAGTTTTTAATATTTATCAAATATGCACAAGTTGAAGATCATACACTCCTTTTATCAAATAAAGAAAATTGTATGCTAATTAATGAATTTTGTCAGTATAGCACAGGTATTGAGGTCATATCGGTAAAAGATAGAAAGCCTGCGCGACGGTATCAGTGCTCAAGTTTTTGCAAGTCAGATACAGTTGAAATACATCATTGTACGAACACAATTGGTACGCTGGGTTTTGCCTGATTTTAGGGGGCTGGGGTGGGTAGGGGATTCTGAAAACGGCACAAGCGAATTGTCTAGCCCTCATTTAGATCTATTGTTAAAGTAATCTTAAGATAACTAAATGCTAGCATTTGTCTGCAATAATATTAGTAATGTGGGCATGTATGAATCATAAACAGGGCATATATGAATCAATTAATTTTCTATTCGCGAAGGCAAAACTTATAGATGCTAAATTAATGCTTCTCAAACAATGTTTGACAGTCTCCTGTCGTTAGACATCACTGATCTTGAAAGAAAGCCCGTTCTCACCTCACCACACCCTACCGAACTTAAAACACCATGAGACTTAATAGTGGCATGAAGGCAGCCAAAATTTCTTGTAACAAGTAGGCCTCCCTTTCCAGATTGTAGGACATTTGAAGGACATACATCAGACCTGGGCTTGTCAGCCGATGTCACAGAATTGAAACCCAAGTCCACAGGAAGAATGACAAGATGGGCGAGAACAAAATTTGAAGGTACGTGTAACATTCATTTCCTGGCTGGAATGAAGTACAATGAATTTCTTAATTTTGTTGACAACTGACCTCTTGGAATTATTTGAAATCGACACTTTTTATTCGGGAAAAAAAAAGATAATGATTGACAGAAAAGATTTAAGTACTTTGTGAAAATTTCATTAAAAATTCGAGGAAAATGTCCCTACATACTTGAAATTTACTTTCACATGTTATATAATCGAAATTGTCTTGGTGGCCTCCACGATTGGATAAGGTCTTGTCCTGTGAGCAAACTACACCTGTTAAAATGCAATCAGGCAAACGTTTTCACCTGCCAATTTGATTATACTGATCAGTTAACGTTTGCGATATTCGTTGTGGATAGTTGATTGATATTCCAATGGTCAATTGATTTTTTTTACTGTCCTAGATAATTTGCTGCATGTTATCGTCCTTGAAATCCTATTTAAAGGGACTGTAAATCCAGGATAACAACTGTAGCTTGTTCAACAGCTTACAAAGGTCAGTTAGCAGATATTAATTTTGGCCAGGACTTGATAAATTTAGAAACAGTAAACCTTCCAGCATATTTAATCATTATAACTATTTGGAGTATGCTATCCTGATTGCATGTATTTATAGTGAAGCTATGTTGAAGAAGACTCTTCAAAGAGATTTTTATTATTATTATTATTATTTCCATGCAGTTTGAATGTCCTTTTTTTTTATCTTTTACAAGTATGCGATCTTTTGAAGGCCAAACTGTGAAAGAATATATTTTGCTTTGAACAAAATTTAAAAGAAAATACGTCACGACTGTCAACAGAACAGTGTCAGTGATTGAATACAATACTAGTATTTATACTATTCTCTGTTCAACCTATGACTTTATGAATTCTGCAGGAAACGTTGTTTTAGAAAGAAAATATTTTTCTCAACTCCAAATACGACCAACAAATTCTTGTCAAGAATAAAATGTAAGTTTATCGTGTATGAAGATGAATTTTTCACAGCAGTCATTAATATCAACTAATGGCCACCCTTATCTTAAGATAGAGGGTAGAGTAAGCTTTCTCAGTATTGTTGGAAAATAGTTGTTTGATTCGATCGTTAGTGAGACCCTTTGTACGTTACAATAATAATAATAATAATAATCGGAGTTTTCAAAATCATGATCTTTTGATTTTTATAATTAATTCAGCGCTGCAACAGTTACATTAAGTATTTCTTTTTGTCGAGCCCACAACAGTGGTAAGCGAGACACAGCAGTCACTTTTCCAACGGTGGTAGCGGCGCTGTCGACAGTTTATTATTTTATTTCCTAAGACTGATATATTCTCAACACACTTCAATCATTATCAGGCTAAGAAAATTTATTCTACGACATCTTGCTCGCCGCCGTGACCTTGGAGTCGATGCGACACAGTTTTGGTCAAAGTATTTTTAATTAGTTTCTTATTTCCTAAACCTCTTGATGAGTTTTCTTAATAGTGGAGATGAATCGTTATGATGTTAAGACAGTTCATTCGATGGCATGCAGGCATTAAGGCCAGTGTCGCACTACTTGAAAATTTGCATTTAAATCTTTTTAAATTTAGTTTTCATTTCCTTATATTTCTGAAAGCCATTGATTTTTTTTTTTGATTTTTTTATTTTTTTAATTTTTAATGCTTGGGTATTATTGTGAAATTAAGACAGTTAAATATGACACACTTTCGCCTCTTTGATATTTGGGTCAAGGTCACATTCATAGAAAATTTGCTTATCTGGTTGGTTAATTGTATTGGGGTTTTTGTGCTTATATTTCCTAAATCTCTTGGTGGGTTTTGCTCATACACTGGATGAATCATTATGAATTTGAGACATTTGATCTTGGTGTTAAGATCACACGTTTTACAGCAATGCTATGATTGTGGGCTCGACATGCAGGTCCTGGGCTATTTGTTTCTAATTTTGTACTTTGCATTTCGTTCACAGAATGGTTAATTCATGACGAGGGTATTGCTGTAAACTACTCCATGACACCGGCCCAGTTAGGTCAGTACCTAACGCGGTTTTTCGCAGACATCAAGGCCAAAGACGGGAGACCCTTCACAAAAAATGCCCTCCGTGGTATGAGAGCTGGGTTACAGAGAGCTTTCCGCGCTCCACCCTACAACATGAACAATGTCAATTTAACAATGGATCCACAATTTCAGACAGCTAACGAGGTTTTTGAGAAGAGATGCAACTATTTTTCCAGTTTGGAAAATCATCCTCCAATATTGAAAGAGGATCTTGTTAAGCTTGCATGTTATCTTAATCCGTATGAATCACCAGTGAAATTATTGCACACGGTTTGGTTTTTGCTGTGCTACTATTTTGACCAGCAGGGCCGTGACCGACTGAGGGAATCAAGCAAACAATCTTTCCGAATAGCCTTAGACGCCAGTGGTCAGCTATTTCTTGCAATGATAAAGGAAGGTCATGTGGACCAGACTGGTGTTCCTGCTGCAAAGATAGCTTACGGTATCCATCCAAAAGATGACACCAAAAGCTTGCCTACAATCTTTAGGTTCTACTTGTCAAAGCTGAACCCAGGTTGCGATGCCCTTTTTCAAAGACCACGTCAATTTAGAACACCGCGAGAGATGGAAGAAAGTGCAGTATGGTTTGAAAAAATACCAGTGGGAGCCAAGGCCATCGGCTACTTGATGACGTTAATTTCAGAGAAAGCAAACCTTTCGAAGTTGTACACAGTCTATTCAGTTAGAGCAACATCTCATAACATTGCAGCTATTTCTCGTTTTCCACGCTATTCAAAGATGCATCCGCATCCACTTAATATCAGTCTAAGCCATTAATGATATTCAAAATATTTTATTTTAAAACTGTAAATGACCTGCTGTTGACGACAAAGAAATAACAAGGAGCTGAATCGAAGAAGACGATATTGGTGTTTGTCTTGGATAAGATAAAGCATTGAGTAATGGAGAATAACAGTGTCATTATAAGTGTACTCCTTGTCGATAGAATATATACCACAGTCTCGAAGGTCTTTATTTTATTATTCTGATTTATAATAAAAGATTTCCTTTGGATGAGTGGAAAGGAGATGGTATTTGTCCAAAAGAAGTGAAGTTAGAAACTTTGGTCTTCATCATGAAAAGAGCAAGCTGAAATCAGTCTTAAATTTGTTTAATATCATACATGGATTTTTCAATTGATCGTAGTTGTATAACATTTCGTTTTTCAGAAGCATAGACTGTTATCATTATCTAGAGTCCCTTAGTCATAGATTCGACTGTAACTAATTGTTTATGTGAATTGTTGAGCAAAGGACTTTGTACATGGTTTATTCACAGAACTGCAGTTTATCATATATTATAATGTCTCCAGAGTGTTATATGCATGAAGTTGTGAATAAGAGTGCCTAGTAAAATATATTATGGACAAACGAATAAACCTCGATTACATCTCTTCATTTTTATGTTTATATAACCCTGGTACAGATCTCCAGAGTAAATTTGTTAGAGCGTTGAGATAATTTAAAAATCTCCCATCTCATATAGAACTGTAACCAGAGACCTCAAACGTGACTCATCTACTTCTTAAAAAATGACAAACATCATAAAATGTAAGTTTATCGTGTATGAACATGAGTCTTTCACAGCAGTCATTAATATCAACTAAATGTCACCCTTATCTCAAGACAGAGCTAAGAGTAAGCTTCTTCAGGAAAAGAGTTGTTTGATTCGATCGGTAGTGAGACCCTTTGTGCGTTGCACTAATAATAATAATAATAATAATTATAATAGTAATTAAATGTAGCAGATCATGAACAGCTTTCAAGTATATGGCAATCAAAACTAATAACAGACATGCAGTAGTAACTCGGACACCGGTATCAAGCCTCAACACTCGTCGACACCATTAGTTCGTGCTGCACCCATTTATAACTAAGCTGGAGTTTTTGGCAAAGGAATTACAGAAATTTGCAGAAGAACACATGTAGCAGTGAGTATTTGTGGATATAAAAGTTTTTAATGGCTCAGAACTTGTAATTAACGAAACTTATCAGAACTAAAAAAGAAACAGTCAGCAAATGAGTAGCAGATCTCTCTCTCTCTCTCTCTCTCTCTCTCTCTCTCTCTCTCTCTCTCTCTCTCTACTATATATATATATATATATATATATATATATACATTAAATTCTCGAAAGTTAGCAGCCTTATCGTCCAGGCTGAACAGAAAATTCTCCCATCCCATTTATCGATTAAGTTACGAATGAACAAAGGATGTATGGTGTTCACTGGCGCTTAGAAAACTATATCCTATGCCAAAAGTTCCTGGTTCAGGTTTCTATTACTCGATTTTATTCTAATTCTGATTATTGAATCTATTTAAGTTTATCCTCACAAAGCGTGCTTCTGTTGAAGCACTTTCAGTGATCGGAAATTATTTTTGACTTAGTGCCAGCAAAAATCAAATACACAACTGAGTTGTTGGGTAGCATTTTGTATTTCCCTCGAGTATAAGTTGATATCAGTTTACTTATTTTCAGTTAAGTATTAAATATAAACTACGAAACAAAAGTCATATATCTTCGTAATCATTGCCAGAACATATTTGTTGCACCTTCGAAAAAGTGGACCAGTTGATTCAGCTCAAATTTCACACCTACATTTCTTGCATATTCGATTCAGATTCGCATTTTTGATTAATAAAATACTTTTTTCTACCCTTCCACACCACCAACACACATATAATCTTAGACTGTATCAGAAATAAGTTTGTAAGTTTCAAAATTAAAAAGACCATGGTTGTTTTGATCTCATAGCTGGTCCAGATTTAATAAAGTCTTTATTTGAAATACCAGAGTAAATATTGAGGTTTGTTATCTGTATCATGTCAGTCAGACTGAGTGATGAGGCTTGCTATCTGTATCGAGTTAGTTAAAGTTAACATTGATGTTCTTTTTTTATAATCTATATCGTGTCCAGGTGCATATTGAGGTTTGTTACCTATATAATGTTAGTCGGTGAATATTGAGGTTCGTTATCTGTATCATGTCAGAGTGAATATTGAGGTTCGTTATCTGTATCATGTCATACTGAATAGTGAGGTTTGTTTTCTGTATCGTGTCAGCGTGAATAATGAGGTCTGTTATTCGTGTCATCTCATAGTGGATATTGGGCTTCGTTATCTTGTCATGTCAACAAAAGATCATGCACAATTCATTGTATTAAGTCCTGGAAACGGGGCCAACCCCACTCCCCACCCCACCCAAGTTGACAAAATGACCTACATGCATCACCTCTGTCTCTCTCAAACACACACGCAAGGGCGCAGACATACACACACGTATCCTTTTTGCCACACTAGAACTAAAACTAATTTAGATTTCATTGTTTTGTTTGCTTGCTGATAGTTTTGTCAATATTTTTCTTTGTGTGATAGTTTGTCAATATTTCTCTTTTTTATCCCATTTTTGTATATTCAGGGATGAAACATATTAAATCCGGTGTTTCTTTGATTGATTTTTTTTCTTCTCAACAGATTTAAGTTGGTCTTCAATGTTGGGTGATGCCCTCAAGCAGCGATTTGGTTCTTCAACTAAATTTCTTCATCTACCTACCTACCTACCATATCTACCTATCTATTTATTGTCAGTGTTGTGGGTTTCTGTTGCTTCATTCTCTAAAATATGTTCCAACTGTATATAAAAAAACCTACTTACATGCTTTGTCCCGAGTCTGCTGTAAGAACGAGTTAAATGTGACGCTGCAATTCGTTGAGGCCGTATGACCGACACGTATCCTACCCATACACCAAACGTGTTCCTTCTATTGACTTGGGGAAAAAATGTATTTCGCATTCTAAATATTTTAGCTATATCGCGTGGACGGAATTAAAAATAAATTCGGACGTATGAAAGTTCGATTCAGTGATTTCGATACGTGGACATCAACAAAAATGTCTGGATAGTTCCAGTCCGGGTGTGCGATTCGGAAAGACAAATTGAACATCCATATCGATCGCTGGACAAACCTTGTAAGATAAAAATAGGTATGTATCAGAGCAGAAGCGAATACAAAATATTCCTTTTGGTATATTCGTCGATGTTAATAGATGTATCAAAGGATAGTATCACATATATGCATATTAGTAATTCAAAAGCTGTTTAAAACTTCCAAACTTGAATAAGATTCCAAATGTGAAAATGTATCTGATTTAGTTTTCGTGGAAGGTAAGATGATTGGGGGAGGTGGTTGTAACAGTATACTTTGTAGTATACTGTTAGCATGTCCAACAACGGTTCAGAAACGTTTGGGATCTCTGCTTGATTGATGGGTAATGATTTCCTTGACTTATGATGCATATTCTATCCCATGTTCTTTATCAATTTCCGTATTACATGCTGTCTTTTCATACTTGTTTGAACGACCGTGAACATAAATAGAGATGTTGTGAGCAACGTCTCTTTTGACATTATAGTTAACTGTGAATCAGATTTTGAGTTTAAGGTGATTTAGGATGTTTGAAGTTGTTCCTTTTTAAACTAATTCAGCGGTTCCTTCTTACCTTGTTTTCTTTTGGGGTTTTTTTTTGGGGGGGGGTAGGGGGTGAGGGGTTGATGGTGGGTTCATCCACAAATGCTATTAGATT